>JAPERM010000572.1:0-13111 GCA_030411635.1 Fusarium sp. MBC 119 | reverse complement strand
CACTGCCTTACCTTCAGCTGAACTACCCCCGTTCATTTCTGACTTCCTCGTAATCCTGCACTCTTTCTTACTTACTCAGTTCTTAAGCGCCTGAAATCGATCAAAGCGAAAGGGATCAGCATATTTACACTGTCCCCCAAGATACTATTGTATTCCAAGCTCTGCTATCACCTACAAAGAGGTACCTTAACTTACACCTCCCCCGCCTGACGTCAACCTCACCCAACTTCGTATTGCACCACCTCCACCACAATCAACCACCTCGCCCACCAAATTCATTCGTCACGATGGCCTCACCCACCAAAGATCCTATCACCTGCCACGTTCTCGACACGCAGGCGGGTCGTCCCGCTCGCGGCATCCGCGTCCGTCTCGAGGGCCCCGTTCCGCCGTCTACCCAACCTCATTCTGCCGCCCAACCCCGGCCCAACACCTTCGAATCCATTACCGATGAGGACGGGCGCGTTACTGCTTGGCTACCTTACATCTCTGAGGACTCTGCCGGCGACCTCCCCCTCCAGACTCTCGTCGAGGTGCTTGAGGATCGTAAGGGTCAGGGTTCGTCGCGCTGGACGCTCCGCTTCGATACGGGAGCTTACTTTGGCGAGGAGAAGACCTTTTTCCCAGAGGTGACGGTCACGTTCCGTGTTGAGGAGGGGCAGACGTACCATGTACCCCTGCTGCTGAGCCCGTACAGCTACACTAGCTACCGTGGAAGTTAAGCGGACAGCAAGAGTTCTCTTATCAGGCAGAATAAAATGGCGGGTTTGAGATCTTGTGAAAGAATCAATGCCGATATGACTAGCATAGCGATTTTAAGAAACACCATATGGGGGCCACCTGCATTATAAGAGCACGAGGAGCAGAGATAATGACAAGATTATGAAAATAGCGATAAAGCTAGTTATTAATTCTTAACGAGTGTCCATGTCGGTTGCTTCAAAGCCAATCCAACTGGCTGTATGAGTGACATTGCTGCCTTGCCCTACCAGAGGGACTGTAGTATCCATCCAAGCCTTTGCCCCTGTGTTCTAGGCAATACCCAAAAGTATTTCCTAAACTGTAATTCCAGATAAACGCCACGCTGTTCACAAAGGGAAGGGAAAAAAGTAGTTTTTGAAGCAGTGCATCCCGGTGATGCAATCGTTTCGGGTCATAAAGTTCGGCCGTATACATCGTTGTAGCAGTCGTGGTCATGTTGAGCGAGGCGTGTTGTACTGTGCTTCGGCCAGACTTTTAGTTAAAGTACACCTAGTTCCTTCGCCACTTGCTCATGAATCCTTTCTTGGAGCGATGCGAAGGGACATCGGGGGAAGTCGGTGGTGTATCTTCATCCTCCCTCCTCGTGTTCCTAGATGCAAGACTATCGGTTTCGTCCTTGGAGAGTCGGATGCTGGACATGGATGGGCGGAAGCTAGTCAGAGACGGGTTGGTGTTCCTGATGCTATCATTATCTCCATGATCGGATTGGACCAGGGAAAAGACGCTGTATAGAGCTTCAGAGGTGGGGGTGATCCGTCCATGGTTGAGAGTGCGTCGCTTCTTCCTTAAGAATGAGCGTCGGGTTCGCATGAGTGCCCGATCGGGGTCGATGTCCTCTTGAGTGAGACAGGCGTTTGGTGAAAGATCCGCGTCAGGGTGTGGAAGAGTAGTGTTGCGGACTGTGAAGAGTTAGTTTATAATTCATGGTTATATTTGATTTTGTCGGGAATACTGACGATTGTTGAATGGCTCAGGGAACCCTGTGTCTCTGGGTTCCCTTCGAGGCTTGGCGTTGCCAGTAGTGGTAGTGTCTGCCATGGTTTCGGTCTGATGCACAGATTTAAATTCTGCAGTCATTGAATTGTCGTCGAGACTGAATATTCGGTGTTGATGAGAGGTTCGAGGAGTTTAAGGTGACCGAATTTGAGAGCGTTGCTCAGTCTTGAAGAAGCATCGACTCTGGTTTGCCGTGCCGAATGGGGCAACTTCAAATGGACGTGAGCGTGTGTAAGCGCGATGCCGTTTTCGTCTCCCGCAAGAGCAAAGCCTCAGCGGTTGCACGCAATCTTTTCAGAGACACCAGAGGAGAGGAAAGAGAATAGAGGAGAATAAGAGTAAATATGTCACTCGACGAGAAAAGCAGTGAAAAGGAGGATTCACTTTCGCTTCAGTGATGAGATGAGGTCCGGAAGATTTCTGGTGAAATTAGACGAACGCCAGGGGATAGTTTAGAGTGAAAGCTGAACTTGCTAGGGGCACCGAGCGATGGGGGGATTGGACAGGGTTATATCAGGATGATGAATTGCATGGAACGATTAGCTTTGTTCTGTTGCCGCTGAGCCGCTTGGCCTGCGTTTGATCGGATCTTCGGCGCTCCAATGTCAAGTTTAGCCATGAGGCTTGGCTTTCGCTATTCGGCACCTCAGCCAAGAGAGTTACCTAGAGTACAAAGTCTGAACAAGAACCAGCCCGCAGATGGCAAAGTGGCCCTCAGCCCCAGAAAGACCAGAGTCGAGAGCAGGGGTGTAAAGACCAACTGCGTAATTGGTCAGGGGTGGAGTCGTTCCAGAGCAAGTCAAAAGTCCGAAAACCCAAGAGAACGCAGAATTCAACAAGTAACTATTTGATGGAAACTACTCACTTTGTTCTCTTGATCAACGCCCTGATCCTTTCCAAAGACGGGCTGAGATGAGCACGCCCCAAGATAAACAAAGGCTAAGCAAACAGTGAAACTCGATGGAGCTCAGGATCTGCAAGATGGGAATTTGTCCGTCGAAGCGTTGGGCGTACCGCAATTTACACCCGACCACAAAAACCGTAGGTAGGTAGGTAGGGTAGACCCTTCGGCGGTTCAGTGGCTCGTAGTCAGAGAGAACCGCTGCAAGGCTAAAGCCCAAGCGGCGTCTGGGGTACAGTAAGTACTGTACACTACAGCGCAGCTTGGTTTGGTGTGCGCAAGTGGCGTTGAGTTGAGGCTCGGCCCAGCCCCAGCGAGAGAAGCGAGAAGCGAGAAGCGCTGGCTCACTTGTGAGGTGGAGACGTTCGTCAGCCGAGGAATGGCTGCTTTCGCTTGGCGACAAGTTTGTTGGGCAAAAAAGTACGGCGCGAAGAATCAGCGACGCCCGCGCGAGTGGAGGCTCTCGTCAGGTCAAGCTTGTTGTTTTGCTCTGCCTGCGCCTCTGGATAAGAACTGGCCACAACGATGTAATACACGTAACGGTTAGACTCCAACGTAATCCCGTGGCTGAAACGACTTCCAATATTGGAATTCAAGTGCCGCGATTTGATGTGTTATTTATATTTATACCACGGTTGGTCATCAGCATCACAAGGCCAACGACACCAGCTACGGTTGACTTTGCATCCGATGTCTCTGATGCTGCGACTTCATTCATTCATCAATCTGTCCCGTGCCGACCAAGCGGTTTTCGTTTTCCCCTCTCTCCCCAACGGTCTAGGATATGCCCAGTTCCTTCGTAACATTAGTACGGTAGATGCTGCTAGAGCCTAGAGGACCCCTGGACACATGACGACAAACCGGACCGTGCAGCTGGAATTCAGCCGGTGTCTCGCAGACGAGAGTGTTAGTGGCTCGCCAAGCAGCCAAGGTGCCCGCTTCTTGTCATGGCATGTTGCCAACGTGCTGGTTTCCCATTGTCCAGGTCTTGGATGTGAGTCTGCCGGTGGATGCATTGGGCCATGATGATATGTTATAGGCGCTATTATGTACATGCCGAAGGCGGGGTGACCGACGAGATTCTTGGTTGCAGCAGGTATTGCTCGGCGTAGTATCACGTGTATCTTGGCCAGTTTCTTCAAGCGCCATTCAACTCCCAACATCCATCCATACCAGACTGACCGACCCTATACCAATATTTGGTGTTGTAAAATTTCAATATCAACTGTCTCGGCCGCTAATCCCTTAGAAATAATCCTAACATCTCGCTAATTCACGCATGTTTATGTGCTGCATGTTAACATGTCACTGGGGAGTTGGCTGCCTCCCAATTTCATCTCCCACAGTCCTTCATTACGGCCCCTGATCTACTACGGGCAATTACCAGACTACTAATGAGCACCGGTGTCCACTTGAAGATCTACAATAGCACGCGAGTTATTGATGGCGTTGTCATAGCAAAGACTGAATTTGAAATTGTCAGTTCTTGCAACCTACAAGATGTACAATCATTTTGTATCTATCAGATAGTCTCGGCTGAAGATGCCCGAAGCCCACTCTTGGCTGCATCGGTGGCCAAGCATGACAAGAACTCCGCTATCGAATCGGCGTGCCTATTCCAGAAGGTCAAGCAGAGTCTGTGGTATATCCCAACACATGTTTTTGATTGGCTCTCGTAACCCATGGAGTTGATTGCTTAGGGGCTGTTTGTGATCAAATGCTACAGTATCTACATAGTACATACCGCTTCCAAGGTTCCCCGTGTTTCTGTGTTTCAAACTCTCCCAACACTGCCATCAGAACTCGTTCTGGGCTTACCTTCGATAGGTCAGCCCGTACTCGGGTTTTTTGTCGAGGGGGCCACACTTGTTTACCTGCACCGCACCTTGTAAGCAGAATACGCAACAGCCCAGCCCCATCCATTTCCCACGAGCGCTTATGCGGTAGATGTGCGGTCAGAGACTTTCCGTTCACTACTCAACACAAGACCAAAGGCCACACATAGAGTGCTGAGAGCTAACGCGTCGTCTGCCGTGTCCGTCCATATTGATCGACACATTAGTAATTTACTCTTGCATCCGTACTGGGCTCAGAGTTTATCGACATCGGCAATCCCGCGCCTAGTCAATCTCTGTGGAGAAGACTCCAGCGGCTATGACGATACCGTGGACTTGCTGCGCCGATCACGCCCTATCAGCTCCCGCTAATTCTCGGAGTTAGGTTCCACGTTGCGATTGCAGTTTTGATCAGCGTTGACAGCAGATCTTTGGCATGACCTTGCTGACGACCACGGAATAGTATCCGACAGGAATGCAGATCACGTGCATTTGACTTCCTGCTTCAACAACCAAGTTGTTCTGGTCTCTCATGGGAATCACATGCGAAGAAATGGCAATTCGACCAAGTTTGCCATGCCATTCTTATATGTATTAGAGTTTCATACGCATGGCGATCGTTTGTTGCTTACCTTATTTAGGGAACCGATCGAAACTTTAGAGCAGGAACATTATGGAACTCTACACTCTACAACGACAAGGCGGACTATAGGCAGATGCATAAAAACAGGCTATAGGTCTACTGGACAAACGTACATATCAGGAACAAAGAAATAGAAAGTAGAGGTTAAATTCGGCCCAGTTTCCCATATAAACACAGCTCGCCGGTCTAGTAGTTGCCTGATAAGTCGAGTTCCAGAATATGGCCAAACTCGTGCTATTTGAAATATTGGACCCAGGAGCGAAAACTTGAGCATATTCGAGGCTTGTAAGAGTTTCAAGTTCTATGTGGGTATCGCCGAACATCTTTTCTATATCCCTGAAGTCGAGCGCCTATGAGAATTATGCCATCCTCCTAGACATCAAACCTGACTGTTTTTGTACGACTAGCCAGGTAGAATGAGAATATGATGACTAGAGATGCGTATTCTACCAGAAAGCTTTATCCTCATGCTTCTGAAGCTCAATCAGTGTTTGATTTGCTAACATTGGAATGGCCCATCAGAGTCCAGACCGACTTGACAATGAGACTATTGACACAACAAAAGCAACGGCGTTATCAAGCCCTTAGTTTGGGATATCTATTGCTAGATTGGCCCACTGAAATAAATAGATCAAGATGGCTTGATTATGCCCCTTCTTAATTATGGCGAGAAATGCCTGAGTTATTTCATTTGCAGCTAACGTCCTGATGCTGGAACAAAACGGGAAGAGTAGCCCGGCGTACATGGAATAGAAACGGTTCCTGTTGTCAGCTCAATTATGCCAACGTGAATATGACAGGCCCAAGGGTGCTTGTTGTCGTATTGACAACAGCAAGTTTCTGGGGTGTTGATGCTGGGAAGTGTAAGCTGCATCCTAACCAGACGTCCCCTTCGACGATAGTTTCGAACACAGCAACTACTACTTCATCTGCGACTGATTCTAATGCCCCATATTCAACCGACTCCATTGAATCTATTAAATCTGTCGGTTCCAAATCTATAACTTCGGGCTACTTCTCAGTAACGATTCCATATCAGCCAACAACTTCTGGCCTGCTGGATCTAACAATTTCCAGCGCCAGCCTTATATATCCCACAACCTCTACCGATTTAACAGTTCCTTCGTACGAAAACACGCCGCATGACCCAACCACCTTGGGCAGTTACACTACCGAAACCGACACAACTATTTCAAGTGACTCAACTATATCAGTTGACGCTGCCGTATCTACAAACACTACATCAACTGAAACCACTGTGTACGATTCAAGCACGACAACCGACGTTGCCGCTACACCATCTGAGACTCTTACATCCACCGAAACCACTCGTTTGACTTATCCCAATAGCTCTTGACCAGGTGAAGACACCTGGCAAATTCAAACATGATGGAGCGAGTTGCTGTGAGAACTATGTAACACGTTGGCGTGTTGCGAGTGCCCGTCACATATCGAATTTTGACGGGATCATTGATGATGACGGCGTTGAGGCCATATCTGACCATTTGGTTTCGCATATGATTCAAGCGATACAGACGAACTTCCTTGAGGTCTATGCCTTCACTTTCAGGAGCTCGATCTAGCAGTGCTGGATCCAAGAGATCGGTCCTCTCTGCGTGCCAGTCGAAGTTTGCCATTTTCAAGCTTTCAAGCTATCTTGTATTCACTCCCCTCCCACTTCGTGTAATAAAGAAAAGCCTGGTCTTACTTGTCCCGCCCGAGACCTGCAGTTTCGTGATACGGCATTTCCACAGCTCGCAGATGGACTTATCATACTAGCAACAGCTCGTGAACCATTTGACGCCGATACCCGGTGTAACTTCTGACAAAGTTTGTTGCCCCGGGCTTCCGTCGCGATTACGAACCCTACCAGCCTACAAGACAATGATCACCCTCTTTACATATCAAAATCAAGTCATACATTGCGACGTACAGGAGCCAAGGCCTGGTACCTTATATGTTACTGGCGAATCATAGGCTTCAACAGCAGTAGGTGTGAACGGAACCTATTTTGTTCTTCTTCCTTTCGTCCTTCGAATACTACTTTGTTCTAGCGTCGTGTGCCTCTGATATGTTTTTGCTACAGTGCATCATTCGCAGGGAATCTCTGTTTGATTGAGTATACCACTCTGTATAGAGATACGGCCGAGACAACCTTCAGCAACATACCTCATACATACCATAGCTACCAGGGCTGCTCTGCAAGAGTTCAACCGGCAAATGAATACGAGACCACTAACTGGGTTACCTCTCTATGAAACCTCCTTGAAGATAACCACATTTCAAATATCTTTGTAACAACCATTCATAACTCGATAGCGTAATAATTTCAAAGCAGTTCACAGTCGCTGTCTGATGTTGACCTTGCTTGTATGATAGTGTAGTCTTGCTTGGGTAAATTCCCTCCTCTTGAGATCTTGTGACACATTCGAGCGGCAGGTGTGTCGCTTGGTTCTAAGATAAGAGCTTGTCAAAGCATGAAGTGACTGCCCCAACTTGTTTTGAGCCGTACGCGGATGTTCATATCTTTTTGAAACTGCAAGTAGCAACATACCAGACTTCAGGTCGTAACATACTTAGAATTGTATTAGCCTGGCTATTATACAAAGCCAAGAATCGAATTAACCAAAATTTGAAATCATGAATTTGCAGTATCGTGTCAAACCAAGTACCAGCCTAACTAGCTCGCCACGCCCCTCTGCCTGTCATGTCATGTACTTCGTCACCGTCAGGTGTTACTCAATGCATCATGTCCGCATTCCCATGGCTCCCGCGCCTACCACCGACTCACGCCGTTCCCAACCGTAACCCCAGCCAGTGAGGGTCTCTCATCATGATGAACCCAGGCATAGCTATGTCAGGCGGTATTCCAAATACAAGCAATCAAGCCAAACCCACGATAAAAAGGATATTGAAAACAGGGTACTTGAGAAATAAACGTCCAATAGTAAAAACAGCGAAACCTGCAAACATCCCCAGGAAATCAGCAGGGTCGAAAGCGGACCCCGGAAACGCCTCATGCCGCGGAATCTAAGCCGCTCTCACCGACCAGAAGCCTAACCGGGCCTCACGCTTTCATAGGTAACAGGAAAATGACATGTCGAGAGAAGAATAATGCAAGAACCCCCCAAAAACGGAGAGGTGAAGAAGAACTCATGTACTGTTCGGCCTTCTCCGTGGAGGTTCGTAGGATGCGAGCAACCCCAGTTGAGATTAGGATGATGTTTAGTGTTGAAATAAAGCAACGAAAGCAATGTCGAAGGATTGTGGTCAATAGTTGGTGCCAAGCCGAAAAACCACTTTTCAAGTAGCCAATCCAAAATGATCGCTCGGATGAAGCTGGCCCTAAATCTCCATCCGGCCTGCAATGTCTTCGCTCATAAACCTGTCAGGACTCCTGTCAAGCATGTCCATGTCGTCGATATCATCGTCAAACTCGTCATCTGAATAAGCAACGAGATCTCCATCTTCCCCTCGGTTCCAAAAGAGACCATCATCATTGAGCTCCTCGTCATCTTCGGTATAAGGCACCAGCTCAGCATCTTGATCACCAAGCCAGTAGTTGGCACGCTTCTGGGCGCCAGCTGACTCGAGTTCTTGTTGGTTGCTGTGGTTTCTGGCCAGGTTTGTTGGTCGGAGAGTCGGACTGTGGGATGAGATGACGGGTACAACACGGACGTAGAGATAGGCAACTCGCTTCAGAGTACGGTTGAAGAAGAAGTAGTGCGAAGCCCAGATTGCACTTTCGTCCTCTTCAAAGGGATCGTTGTCGGGGTGATAGCTGAATATTGTGCACTCGTTGAGGTGCATCTCCTTGTCGATCAATGACCAGCATTGGGGGCCCCAGATAGAACTTGTCTCGCTGCCTAGCGAAGAACCAAGGGACTTAGGCTCAAAGTTTGGCCTTACATTCTGGAGGATGGAGTCGAGGTTGATCATGACACGGCGCAGATTCCGTTCGCGCTTGAAATCGTTGGGCCTAAGAACATGGGAGAAGTCGTAGTGTGGGTGGCTCGCATTCAATGTCGCGATCAGGTACGCAAATGTCTTGCGACTTGAGAGTTCGGACAAGGGGCCGAAAGCACTTGAGTGTGAAAATAGTTGCATGCTTGGTGAGGTGGCCAGCATGTGCGCGCGCTCTGGTGGTGAAAGGCTGGCGCCGAGCTTGAGGAGGGCTTCATGTTGCGAGTTGAGGTCGTTATCGATGTTCTTGTAGAGCTTCTTGTCGGAACCTGTTGATTTCGTGGTGTAGAGATCGCATCCGCCCGTAACGTTGCAGTCGGGTGTGTTGAAGTTAAGCGCGCCCGTCACCGCTTCGAAGTCTTGTACCGGTAGATACTGAGTTATGCGCGTTAGTATATAACGCAGGCGGACAAGAGTCGTAGGTTCCAGAAATCGCTTACCTTCATCTTGATGGCTGAGGAGCAATGTGGCTCCGATTTCGCGATGGAAATGCCTTGTCGTTGATGCGCTGATCCTTGAATGCGTGATGCGACTGACTGATCGAGTTGACAGTCGAAGGACAGATTGCGTCAGCGTGGAGTTGCGGTGGGCCGTAGTCGGAAGGAGACAGATGTCGCGATACGGGGAGAAATGCGAAGGGCGCGCGAGGGTCGAGATCGTAAAATACTGTGTTGAAGTAGGTCGCGATAACCGAGAAAGGGCGACGGTGATGGGCGACGGTGATAAGCGTTGGTGATTGAGGAGAAGGGGGTAAGAGTGATTGAAAGTGGATGGATTGGGCGGAAGGATGAAGTCGGGGGTTGATGATCGCCGGAGCCTGGTGCCGTTCGGGAGAGGGGGCACCTGCGGTCAGTAACTTAAAACGCGGGTGTAATGGAGTGCAGTGCAGTCGGCAGCCGGAGGACCCTGTGAATCTCAGAGGTCGGAGATAACAGGAGCCCTGTAATCGATGGCGATGACGAAAGATGGGCGCAGGGACTGATTAAGATTGGATTGGACAGGAGATTGCCGGGTTCCTAGTCCGTCCAACTGTTGATGGAAGGGAGAAGTAAGGGTTGAAGATAAGCAGTAAGTTAATGATGTTACTTGGGTAAGTAAGCGATAGCTTGGAAGACAGAATCAAGGAAACACAAGGAGAGGGAAAGGATGAGTGATGAGTGAATGAATGAATGGGTGGGTGCGCGGGATGAATGGAATTGACCGGCTTCGGGATGGGGGATGGAGATGGGCTGTCTGAGGTCAGCGGATGGTCGGTAGCTTTGTCTTGCGTTTCCGTGGTGTAGTGTAGCGTAGCGTAGCGTTGTGTTGCATTTCCTCCTGGCTAACAAAGACGTGGAAACCCACTCATTGCTGGTGTGATTATGCTGCGGCCAGCCACGGGATCGTTCACATCATGAAATGGAGCTGGAGCTGGAGCTGGACTTAGACTGGGCTGAGCTGAGCTTAACCGGTCCGGGCCAAAGGTTGGAATTCCGGGGATCGCGCCAGCTTTCGGTACTGTCAGGTCAAGCCAAGCCGAGCCAAGCGACCCCCTGTCAGGTTCATGCCTCATCTTTTGGCTCTCATGAGACAAGACCTGGGACCCCTGATTGATCAATTGAACTGCTCAACGACAACTTACAATCCAATGGATTTGCCCATGTTCTCGGTGGAAATCTGTAAGCTCCGGAGATCTGAATGCGTAAGTTTGGGGCACTGCAATAGGGGGAACCACTCTGACGCCAGCTCCCCACGGAGTGACAAACAGTAGCGAATGGGGCTTGGCTCCGAAACCACGCGCTTCTGTCGAGCGTTATCATGGCATGGTTCATCACCTTTGGATACTAGAATAGCCCCATCTTTCAGTCATGATATAACGTCAGTGCGAAAAGGAAATCAGGCAAATCAGGTCAATCGCTTTCTCTTGATTCTGGTTGCGAGTGGAGGTGTTGCGACGGAGCAATGCGTTGAGTTCGGGTTCGTTGAGCGCGAGAGGGAAGCAAACGTGCCAGGCTCGAGTATCTTCAGTGGCATACAATGTCTGTCATAGACCAACCATTGCTGCAATTCTCTGGCATCGGTGTTCAAGGTTCGGTGTCCTTTCACTGCCTCTCTGATGCTTGATCGACAATGGGTCAAGCCTGAATGCTGTCCCTCTGCGCTGCCGATCCACAGCTTGTCGCAACACCATCGCCCTTGGGCCTCATCTCTTGATATGAAAGAAGGTGGTTTTCCACCGTCAAAGATCTACAAAACAAGGCCGTCTCGGCCAGAGACTCCCAAACACCATCTGCGCCGGTTCCCACGATGTAAACATGCGTGTCCTCTCTTCCCATCGAAGAGATGCTCAGCTGCCTGAGACTTTCCAATTACAGAATTCCTGATTCCTTGAGCGACCCCAATACTCGTTCATCGGCCTGTTGATTTAAAGTCAATCCTCAGCCAGTAAACATACTGCAACTCTTGTATGAAAGCGTTTGTTGGAATATTGGTCGATCGATCCGACGTTTCGTGGGGCGAGGTCGAGCTAGTGCCGGGCAGCAATTAAAAGGTCGTCGAGGAGGGTTTACATTATTTTTGTAACTTCGTCCTCGACCTTGTTGAAAGTTTGGCGTCAGTGTCTTGCGGCGATGCATGTTGGGTGGGTGGGTAGGTATAGGTTGCAGGGCCATCACAAAACTTCAGAGTTTATCAAGCTGGTCATGACTTACCTCCATATCTTCAAGGGAGTCTTGCTGACCGATGCAGCGTAGGACGTTCTTCTTGCTAGTCTCCTGCAGCTCGCCCGCGAGAAGGATTTCGTCGAGAATGTAGTATGCCTTGGTGAACGAGAAGATGATATCAAGCTCGCAAACGTTTCCGTAGTACTTGTCCATTTGTTCGACGTATCGGTGGATGATTTCGAGAGTGATCAGCTCGTTGTCTTCGGAAGAGCAGCCGGCGATAAAGAATAGCGAAGCATAGCGACGATAGACAATTTTGGTATCTGTAATAGGAGTTAGCCCAAGCTTACCCAAACAAAGGGGCCAGGGAAGCTCCACCCTTATATTCGAGGAAGTTGCACATGCGCGTTCTACGAGCGAGCACAAGTTGAGATACATCCTTGACGATCTTGGCCTTGTCTTTGGGAGAGAGTGTCGTGAACCATTTGGCAAGACGCTGTCATGACTAGTCAGTGGTGACCTTTGAGCTGGACATGTGAGCAACGGGACGCACCACTTTGCCCTGGCGGGATAGGAGAATAAGGTATCTGTAGGGTTGACTCTATGTCAGCGGCCGAGAGCAATCGAGTAGCCGCGGGAAAGCATACTGGATCGCCATGGTGATATAATTTCACGTCGCCGAGCCTGCTTGGAGGCGTGTAGGTCAAAGGCAGGGACAGGTTTCGAGAGATGACGGAGGATGCAATTCTGGCTTCAAGGTGGACACGGAAGCAATTTTGGCGGGTTGGTGACGAGTTGGGCCAAGATGATGAAGTGGTCCAGGCTCCAGCCAACCCGCCCGGTCCCTCTCAGCGCGGACTACCTAGGTTGGCGAGTCAGCGGGTCGCTTCAGTGGCTACAGTGAGAACAAAGAACGCTCTGGCTGGAGTTACAGTAACTTGATCAACAAGCTAAGGTAACCAGGAAGGTATCGGATGGAGATCTTTTACAATGAATCGCCTTTGAAGGAAGCTTCAATAGATGATCTCGATTAGTTCATTCCAATGAGAACTTGAAGCCATTGAATAACTAGACCTACCTAAGCACGATTCAACTGCCGACAGAGCACAACGTCGACGCACGCCTGGTCGCACCCCACGTAATTTAGATCACAGGGCAGAAGAATCTCCGATCTTGACGTGAAAGAAATGGTAATGGATGGTTCGTCATATTGGCCATTACTCTTGTCAAGCACGCGACTATGCGCTCCCACTGATGTAAGGTCCAAGATGTCTCTTGCAGCCATTCAGAGCCACTTGCTCAGTCACTCCGCATCTTGTTCATGGTTCGACATGCTGCAGCCATGACAAAGATAAATAAAGCTACACAA
>JAPERM010000571.1:0-33756 GCA_030411635.1 Fusarium sp. MBC 119 | reverse complement strand
CTTAAATTAGGTTATAGCGGGAGTATAGAGTATTATACTTAAATTATAGAAATACTATATTCTTTATTATAATTAAAGCACACCTAGAAAGGTAGCACACTAGATAGCCTGATCTTTATAGTAATAGTGCTGCCACCCACACAGCCCCTACTTACCGGAAGCCACGTTTTCAAGGTGCTATCCATTTGAGGGGCACAAGACTTCAAGTAGGTATTAACGAGATATAAAAGCGAATCTTTATTTTTAAGAAAAGTTATATTATAGTAAACTAATTTACTGAAGGCTACAAGTATCCTTATAATTACTAGAGCGCATATTTCTTTAGGTAAACCTTGAACTCTGCCTTTTTATGGGGTTCTGTATCGCGTCGGTACCTTGAATTTTGTGTCACTTGAAAGGGATATAGTTAATGCGAGGCCGGCCTTGTCAGCCCAGGGTCGAGAAGACTCGCGGTTAAGCCACACTCTTGTGAGCAAATGAGCCTTGTGAGGCCACAGTGCAGCACTGAACGAGTGATAAAGAAAAGATGAACGACACGCCTTCGAAAATCCAAGTACCCGCAGTTCAAGTTCTTATGCGCTATGTCTCTTTCACAGTCCCTTTACCGTTACTCTTGTCTACCAATGAGCAGTATTCGCTTGCTTCGGCTGTTACCGCATCAAGACAAGCATGCCCAACTAGAATGCAAACTCTTTGACTGCGTCCTATCGGACTCAGGAAACACCCGTCCATACGAGGCTCTTTCCTATGCATGGGGCTCTGATACCAAGCCCTCGTCTATCTCTATAGATGGCTGCGACCTGCCTGTCGGGGAAAATCTATTCGCGGCACTATCACATCTTCGAGATTGCTCCATCGAACGAGTTCTATGGATAGATGCTATATGCATCAATCAACAAGACACAAAGGAAAAGGGACAACAGGTTCAATCCATGGCGAAGATCTATGCCAAGGCAAGTCGCGTCATCGTTTGGCTTGGAAAGGCGATACCCGACAGCGATCAAGCGATCGAAGACATACGTCTTGCCGCTGAGCAGCCTACAAACCCCACAACAAATAAGAGTGCAATTCTTAAATTGCTCGAGGCAACATGGTTCCAACGCGTATGGGTAAGCAACTAGGCATTCACCAATACGAGCCGAGGTTACTGACAAAGCTGAATCAGGTACTCCAAGAAGTTGCCGCAGCTCGATATATTCTGATTAAATGTGGTTCCGCTGAGATTGATGGGTATGCGTTTTGTTTAGGCCTAAGTGCGTTGGATCTACCCTATGAACCCAACCCAGACCTGCGGCTTTCGATCTTATCGGTAGCTTACCTGGTAAAGGGTGCGGTCTTCCGTTCCCGATCCACAACAAGTCGTGCAGACAGATTTTCTCTTGATATATGTCCTCTTGGTCAACTGGTGGATATGTACCACACGCGCAAAGCTGGTGATCGCCGGGATAAGATTTATGCCTTACTTGGCATGAGCTCTGATGATGCTGGCATTGCAGGCTTATCGGCCAACTATGATGCTTCATGGGCACATCTCTTCCAGCGCCTCATCAATTTCATCCTTGGCAAGGTCTCTGTTGACACCTGGGACGACAAAGAAATAGCGGTGATCAGGGGCAAGGGCTGCGTTTTGGGCGTAGTGTCTTCAGTCGATAGAGATACTGATTGGGAAGACAAACAACACGTGGACATTACCTGGAAGAATGTGTTTGGCTATTGGGGGACGGATTACCGTTGGACTTTCCAAGCCTCAGCAAAATCAGTCCAGAAAGGGGATGTTGTCTGTCTACTGCAAGGGGCGACATCGCCTACGATCATTAGGATATGCAACGATTACTGGTACGTTATAATGATTGCAGCTCCTCCTCTAGACGAACTACAAGCTGCGAGGAGGGATGAAAGGGCGGCGCTTTTCCGATTTAGAACAACCTTCCCACATGATTTCCTACTTGTCTGGGACTGGAATATGCGTCCGGACGAGTTTCAGAGCGGAGAAGACTACGAGCACTTGATGACCACTCTAGCGCCAGAGGTTTCAAAGACCGTATGGCAAAATTATCTAGACAGATTAACCCGGTTATGGAACAGTGGAGTGGCAATGCGAGTCGTGGCAAGATATCGGGCAGAGGAGAATCTTCGTGAAGTGTTACAGATTCTCGAGAGTGTGTTGAGAGGCATGGGTAGCCTAACATTGACTGACCTGGGTCACGGCTATTGGGCGGAGGGAGAGGATATGGAGAAGCTGAAAGTGATTGAAGACTTACTTATCAAGGGCGAAGGAGGATGGATGGCGCTTTCGTTAGCGGCAGAAAATGGGCATGAGGCGGTTGTGAAGCTGCTACTCAGCACTGGTAGAGTTGACCCCGACATTAAGGATGAATACCAACGAACGCCATTATCACGGGCCGCAGAAAAAGGTCAAGAGGGGATTGTCAAGCTCCTGCTCGACACTGGAAAAGTCGATTGGAATGCTCGGACGCCCTTCGTCGAAAAGACGCCTTTGATATACGCAGCAATGAAAGGGCACGAGGCAGTCGTCAAGCTCTTACTCAGCGCCGGTAAAGTCAACATAGGCGCTGGAACCTGCAGATTCTCCGTACGCGTGGCGTTATCGTGGGCGATAAAGAATGAGCATGAGGGGATTATTAAACTGCTGCTCGGTGCCAGCAAGGTCGACATGGAAGCCCGGCGTGGACTGTTTGCAACCTGAAAAACGCTGTTGTCATTAGCAGAAGAGAAAGGGAATGAGGCGATTATCAAGCTGTTGCTTAGCGCTACCAAGTTTGACGAAGATACTCAGGGCCAAGAAGACTAGTTTATTTCAACGGGCAATAAGAAAGATATTTGGAATAGTAAGGAAATAGCTATATAAGTATACAGCTATTAGTATGTTACTTCAATCTCTTAATTTATAATATATATCACACTTAATTATAAGTATCTCTCCACCTACCTCTATACTAAAATATCAGCTATAATAATTGAAGGTAATATCTATAATTATACTACATCCTCAGAAGTAGGTACGACATCTAAAGTTATCTCACCTGGTACCAGGCCCAGAAGTGAGTACTATGTAGAGAGCATGAATATAACTCTATGGTAAGCTCATTTAGCATAAGCAAATTGATTACATAACATTGACCTGCTACAAGCCACCTTTCCAGGGTCCTTCATTGTTATTGCCAGGCCGTCAGCCATGAAGTGGTTAGGCATACCAAGGGCTCTGGCTTTATAACCCCATGGGAGCTGCCCCTCGCAATGTCTGCCGATGCTGGCCATCAGGAAATGAATCAAAAATAGCTCAAAGGCCTCGACAGACATCTTGACCGGAAGATCTTGACCAGAAGAACTACTGCATTGTGGAGAGTGCTAGGCGGACTCAATGCAGAGTATTTCTCAATTAATGAAAGACTAGACGCGCGCGTAAAAGACGAGATTTCAAGTACTGGGAGGGTTATTGAGGAGGGCTTCCAGCAGCATACGAGGTTTAGAGATCAGGATTTGCGCAGATAGCCAGGACTTGGAACTCTATAGCAGTAGCCCCTACTTGGGCCGAAAGCTTTGCCTACTTTGTATTATTGAAGTTGGGATGTGTGAGATAATGCTAGAGAAAGGTTTTAAATGGAAATTCCCCAAATGATTTGATAACACCCTCTTGATTCCATTGTGGCCGTCGTGGCTTTGTTGCAGAAAGATAAAGTCCGAATTGGCTAGGAAAGCGTGGCTCTTGGCTCTGTAGCCACCCTTTGTGACTGCAAATCCTCAACTGGGTACTCTCAGGGAGTTCAAGAGAGTGAGACGTCTATGATGCGTTATAAGCGCCTGCTTGGATCCTTTCTAGACAGCCAGGGATTATTCTAAGCTCTTGCCATTGTCGATATAAAGGGAGAAGTAGACTCCAGAAAAGTCTGTTACGTTTTAGAGTAAATTTTGGAATTGGTGAGTGTTAGAACTTTCAGACCCGGGGTCCTTTTCAGGCTGGCGTCTGTTGAATGGTACCCGGTCCTGACGTCAACTCGCAGCTTGTTTGTAGCTTGACTCACAAGTGTTCAGCCCCACATCGAGAAATTACTAATCTTGTAAGCAAGTCGTGGGTAAGTGTTAACATCCCGCAGTAGCACAAGCTATTAGATACCATTATAAAGGATATCAGAGCTCTTGGCCGAGCTTCGAACTCACGATCTTACTGTGGAACAAATCACCTATCAAGTTCGGCCCCACCACGGACCGGCGTGGAATTAAATTGCTGCAGGGTAGGTCGGCAATCCAAAATTGAGCTAAGCAACGTTGGGAGATATGACAACTTGAATTCAGGCCCGTATAGCAGTTATAAACTACTTTTAAGTATAAAGGGTTTTATGTTGTGGTGACAGCGTGGATGAGCGGTAGAAATGAAGGCGTAGAAAGACGGTAAGTGGGCCAGTCCAGGCTTTGCCGAGCGAAGATAGCGTCAAATCTTTTTCAAATCTTAGACAAAATGGTCGTGAAGCAGAAAGGTATCGGCTTTGTTGAAAATGTTCTTTCCGGCGGGAAAGCAAACTGTGATCTTGGTCAGCTTTGTCATTATCTAGAACCAGTGAGTCAAGTATTTGAGATCGCCATCTTAATGTGAAACTGCTATTACTGAAATCTGCTATGGTAAAATGGCGGCTCTATGTTTGCCCCACATTAAATAATTCCTATCGGAGTCCAACGACTCGGGCTCAAAATCCAGCATGCCAGTGCTGCGCGCCCTCTCCCGTGTGAGGTAATTCCGATCCATGTTGCTCTAATGAATATTAAGCGCATCGCTCGACCACGTCATCAGACCCCATAAGCAATGCGGGGAAATGAGCCCTGCCGTCTCTTGCTGATAACCGTGGAATCAGAGAAGTGTTGAAACCTTCACTGGGGCAAATTGTCTGCTTTTTTACTTGCAAATGAGGGACAATATCCTCCTTTGAGTCTCTGCCGGCATGTAATTAGCCTTGACGGACCGAATAGCCAAGCGATATTGACATTGGGTTGACTTCATACATCATGGGCAAGTTGAAAACACACAGATGTTTTCGCAGATGTCTTATTGACGGAGATGTTTATATTCTAAGATCAGATATAAAGCGAAAGTTTCGTCTCTGCTTCCGTAGAAACAAAGCCAGACACTGGAAAATTGATCTCGCACAGGCACGCTCAACCCGTTTCGAAAAGAGGCCCAGTGTTCAAAAACTCACCAGCTCCTTATTTCCTTCGAAATTGCGTCATCTTGACTGACGTCGGGAACCACAAACCATGGTTCAGAGTAACCATGAGAAAGTGTATGATATTGTGATAGTAGGCGCCGGGCCAGCCGGGTCAGTATAGTCATTTCCTTCCATTCGTTAACATAGATTCTATAAAATGCTAATTGGAGACTTACTACAGTCTTGTTATTGCCGCTTGGATGTCAGTTGTTGGCATCAGGGCACTGCTGGTGGATCAGAATGCGGCAGCTCCAACAGGCGGGCTGGGGGATGGACTAGATCGCCGGTCTTTTGAGGTTTTGGACATGTTCAACCTTGGAAGCACCATGTGGAAACAAGCCCATCAGACTGCTGAGGTCTCGTACTGGGTATGTCTGAACATAATGATCTATCAACTATACAACTTACATTGATGCTCAATCATCATCTTCAACACCAGATATCGTAGAACATCATCGCTAACAAGTACTTTAGTCTGGTCCAGCTGGTACAATCAGTCGCAACTTCACGCGTCCAAATTCCCTCAGCGCCGGGCTTTCCCGTTCGTCCTATTCGGATGCAACGTTGAGCCAGGCTCGCATCGAGCAACATTTGCTGCGTTTTATCAAAAAACAAGGATTTGTGGATATCTGCCGGAGCCACAAGTTGTTTTTTCTGGAAGTACTGCAAGGGAATGACTTTCGAAAGGAAAATTCTCCAATCCGGCTGGGCATACGCAACTGCTCTTCTACAGAGGCTCATCCCCGTGGCTTGAAAGATAAACTCATACGCTGTCGTTATGTTGTAGGATGCGATGGCGCTCAAAGCTGGGTACGCAAGCATTGCGGATTGAAAATGGAAGGCGAACATGCTGACGACCACTGGGGTGTCATTGATTGCATACCAATCACATATTTCCGTGAGAGATCCAAATTCGGGCGAGACATTTAACCAAGAGCTAACATCAAAAAGCTGATATACGAAAGAGATGCATTATCAAATCTGCCTCTGGCAATATGATGTTGGTCCCTCGAGAGCGACAGTTGGTCCGGTTTTACGTACAACTACCACCTTATCTCAAAAAAGAGGGCCTGGAAATTCAGCAAAGTGCTATCTTGTCGAAGATAAGGGAGATAATGAGGCCATATTCATTCTCTGCCAAGATCATTGAGTGGACAGGCTTTTATTCGGTAAGCGCAGCGACGTTGCAGCCACGATGGGAGTATTAACCAAGATACAGGTTGGGCAAAGATTGTGTAGCACTTACTTCATTCAGGACCGGATCTTGCTTGCAGGCGATGCTGTCCACACACACTCTCCGAAGTCTGGCCAAGGAATGAACACGAGTATACAGGATGCCTTCAATCTTGGATGGAAGCTTGCTTCTGTTGTGAGAGGATGTCATTCTCCGGAGATCTTGCAGACGTATCAAGAAGAACGTATGCCAATAGCCCAGCGACTCATCTCTTTCGACAAAGAAATCTACGGGGCCATTTCTGAGGAATTTCAGGTGAATCAAAGCGAATCCCTGGCAGAGACTTTGCAGAAGGAGAAGACTTCCGCGTCAGGGTCCGCTGTGAGATATCGCCCAAACATGCTGATCAGTCGCACCTACAACCTACGCATGGCACCTTCATTTCTCAAAGTGGGATCTATATTACCAGACCTACAGGTAATGAATCACAGCGATTCTCACATGTGGCGTCTGCATTCCTTACTTAACAACTCAGGGCACTGGACCCTGCTTGTGTTTGGAGGCAACATAAGTTCAAGGGCTCGGATGACCAGTCTCAAGGCCCTAGCGTCCCAGTTGTCTCAACCATGTTCCACATTGACACAGGTCAATCGTCGGTATGGACACCACGGTTTTGGTGGCATTGAGAGCTTTCTGATTCACTCTGCGCCACGGCACAATATTGATCTGCATTCTCTACCCGCCTTTTTCGTGCCAAGAAGTGGAACGCTGGGTTTTGATTATTGGAAGGTTTTCGTTGATAATGCTTCTTATGATGGTCTTGGCGGTACAGTATATCGGGACCTGTTCATACCTGTAAAGGGCTGCATGGTTCTTGTCAGGCCCGACCATCATATTGCGTTCTATGGTGGATTTGACGAGGTTTCTAACTTAGAGACTCTGATCATGAAGGTGTGGATGTTGGATGAGTAATTGTTGCAGGTAAAGTAGAATAGGTCCTTTGATTTTGAGCTCTAGAGCTATGATATAGCCTTGTGGATATTGAGATGGAAGATTCTAGCATTTAGTATAGCTGTGATAGCAAGTTGATATTTATTTGTTACTTAGTAGGTCTATAGCGGATAAGATTTCTATGAATTTTATTGCTCATAATTAAGATTTGATATTTATTCCTCGGGCCATTTTAACCGACTCTTGAGCTCTCAACTAGAGTATTCAAATTCATTATATCAAATACAACCCCTCACTTTCTCTACATTAACTCACGGTGTATCCTTGTGTTGCTCTGTTTATCTCGAAGTTGAATGCGTTGTGAATCTTAGCTAACTGGTCTAGCTACTAGTACTGGTATGTCTCATTTGTATCCTGCGCACGGGCGGCACAAATTCGGGCCGATCGACTACTTGTTTGCCATGTCTTATATGCCCTTGCATTATCTGCCGTGTCTCACTGGTCTAGCTCCAGGGGGATCTGCGAACCTAAGCATTATTCCCGATGCGGGGTTAACATAGATTTCAACACCGTGAACATGTAGTTGATCAACGAAATAGGAATAATTGAACGAATTTTTTTAGTTAACGTGTTAGAAGAAAAAAGAGAACTATCTACTACGTGATGAGTTATAATGATGCAAAAACAATCTCCATTATAGTCTTACCAGTGATGTTCAACGGCAGAAGATTACAAGTTGATAGTCCAGCCTTGGCATACTCGAACGATAGAGCTAAAGGGCAATGACTGTGTTTTCACTAGTCAGAACCCCGTACTATTGGTGATTTGCATTCGCTCGGGACAACACATTGCAAAAGAAAGAATGCAATTTAACTTGTTCCATGTAACAAACGTCATCGAGATCTCAGGAGGTCCTCTCCAGAAACCTATATAGAGAAGGAACTCACTCCTCTCAGAAGTCAATTCGATACCATCATCACTCACTCACTCATCCATCCATTCACTTCACTTCACAACAAAGACTTCATCAAGTCCAACAAATCTTTTCAAGACCTAACAATCCCAACCAAGCCTTCAAAATGCACGCTATGACCGTTATCGCTTTCCTGGCTGCTGCCGTTGTTGCCAGCCCCCAGGTCAAGGGATTCCCCTCTATTGATCAGATCACCGTCGCCCAGGCTAATGAGGCCTGCGGTAACAACATGTCTGTTCAGTGCTGCAACAAGGTCGAGAACAAGCAGACTGGAAACGCTATTGGTAACGGTCCCGAGATCCTCAATGGTCTTGGACTCGGTGATCAATGCTCCAAGATCAACGTCAATGTCATTGCTGTGGCCAACCAACTTCTCAACAAGGAGTGTCAGGCTAGTGCAGCTTGCTGCCAAAACAGTCCTTCCTCTGTAGGTACATCGTTGTCGTATAACGGATATTCACTGATGTCATTCTAGGCCTCTGGTGGTCTCATCAACGCCGGCCTTCCTTGCATTGCTCTGAGCTCCCTGCTCTAAGCACCCTTCCCTTGGATTTGAGCGATCTCCAGCTCTAGATACTCAGAGCTTATAGAGGCAAGCTCATCGGGATCTCAGATACTTCGGGCAAGCTTTCGATACCGGCATACACTTGCTCGCGGTATCCATCGTTGTGTTATCGAGACGGAAAACAAGACGCGTTGGATGGCTATTAACATATTTGGGGCTGAGGGATTGTGAAAGGCTGGAGTAGTCTATGGTTTGGCGGTATTGGTGAATATTCGGTGGTCTTAATAATTTTGATGGCTTGTAATATTACTGAGGGTTAGGTGGTAAGGTGTGAGGGGTCAATTAGAATTCAAGCTACTAGCTAGTGAGGTTCGACTTAGAAAATACCAAACATTTGGTCCATCAATCTTTTGCCGTTGCAAAGCTGTGCAATTATGAATATCATATCAGCTTTCATTTTGTGGTCATCATGAACGTTCTATGTAGTCTTACGTTTATCTACTTGACTATTACTGCCAACTCTGGGCTCGGCATGTTCCAACTTGAACAGAGGATTTCTTAGTTATCCCGAAATGGGCGTCGAAGGTATTTATCATGCGGACTAGTACTGTAGATGTATTTCAAGCCCGTGCCTAATACTGTTTTTGAATAGGTCTACATAAGCCCTAGTCAGCAGTACTTCCGATCAAGGTCTGTATAAGAATTTCCAAACTACTGGCCCCTGCAAGATGTGACTCAGCCGTAGGTTTCATTTCTTCCAGCTGTATGTATAAATGACAGTATCCGTCAATGACGGGAAAATGGTATGTGGTAGGCTTGTTAAGAGATAGACTGGCAGATGTGAAACATATTGGGACAGGCTGTGAGATCTTCAACTGATAGGAAGGGACTAATATTACACATTCAATCTAGTATAAGAAGGTCGGAGTGCTGTTGTATCTAGACACAAGCATAGACTCATACAACCAGCTGATTGTTGACAAACACTTTAAAGGAGTTCAAAAGGGGGTTATAGTATGCTCTAGACAGCGTTCCTGCTGAATTGGACTCAATGTACATAATAATCAAGCATTGGTCGGGATACACAAGGCTTTTATGGTTACATTGACTATGGTCGCGGAAGGTGAAGGCGTTGGCGATATGTCTTACCACCTCTGGTGCTTCCTCCCTATTGTTTCTGCATCGCACATGAATCAACCAGGAATTTTGCTTTAGCGTCTTATAATACATGTTCACCTCGCAACGGCCGGACCGCCAGTGCCGAGACTAAATGGAATGAGCCTAAGGCTAATGAACCAATGAACGTCCAAGACAATGGGTAATTGTTGTCTGGTGTGTATTGGTACGGGTCATGAGAGCAGTAGCGAGTCCGCTTACCCCGGTCTTCGATCACGCACCATACTGAGACTTCCAGAGGCACAGTATGCTCCATAGTGAGGTACCACATTATGCTCAATCGCCATAGCTACGAGGTCTCATTCAGCACAAGTGACGAGTGTTACGACGACGGTCTGTCTGCTGCATTTGCCTGTAGGAATGCGGATAAGGATATTACGCCTGACAACAGTCTGTATAAGCTTGCACGCCTTCGAGACTGTTTTACCGGGTCATGTGTGATACTTATACAGCTTGTAGGGTAGTTGTGATCGTATTAAAGACTAGCTGTTTCTTTCAACAACCCCTAGCACACAGTCATCTGCAGAAGCGGTGATCACGACCGGAACGGAGAGAGTAATAACAACAAAAGTGAAGCCATCGGTAGTCGAAGTTCATGCAAGAGATATTGTCCCGGCTCTTATGACCAAGATATCGACTATTAATCTAATACAATCTCGTTATCTTGAAGTAGTGGTAATAATTACGAGGCTTGAGTACAAGTTCTCAAGATATCATGCTGACATTTAGCAACCAAGTCTATCACACCCATCTTGTGCAAGTCGAACGGTGAAAGACATCTTTCCATCGCATGTCTATCAATCAAAGCATCTTTCGCTGTAATACTCATCAGTCTTCACCATGCATCCTTGTTGAAAGATGGAATTAGATGTAATGATGGTTAGTAGTCAGTAGGTCACATAGATAGCCAAATTATAATGCCTCTTATAATATGGTGAATTGTCAACTGATCCTCAACAAGCTAAGTAGATGCCAATTGCTTAGTAGTAGCGTACGGGCATCCATACTTGTTAGTACCGAATACTTGTGTCTTGTTTCCGAAAAGGACAGAGTGTCGGTCTAAACCAGAAGACAGTAACTTCGTCGGCAAGTCTAGACCTAGGTGTGCTTGTGATAGGAAATACGTCTTGATGTGATAAGTAGAGAGAAGGCTGTGCGTATAACCTCAGTGAGCATTGCGTTGATTTTGGTCAACTTGATCCTGATCAAACCAGCATTAGGTGCAGTGTTCTTGGGCATTGACGGGGCGAGAGCGATACGAAGGATGATCGTCACAGACTCTCGTAACTTAAGGCAAACAGGAACGAGTTTGGTTCAACACTATACATGTCAGCGGCAAATTGCGAGAGTTGAAATGTAGCATATCCGAAGACCTACAAATTTGAGGACACGAATACGGGACACTTACACTGTTCCATCCCACCACTTCGTTTCATGGCATGCATGAAGCGTTGTAAACTATCGATAATTTCATTGCGGTATCTAGGTCAATTCAGGGGCTGCTATCACACTATTGAATTCTTACACCTTTACGGAAGAAGCTAATAAATGATCTGGACCTTTCCTCGCTTACCAAAATTTATCAACCAAGCCTCTCGCTATTGAAGCCCTGGCGCCGTTACTCAGTCGTCTCCCATGTATCTTTCCCCAAGCTAATCTCCAGCCACCGAAAGAGTTGTGAGTATGCCTCACGGTTACAGCGGGAGCATAGAGTATCATGCTTAAATTGTGGAAGTACTGCGTTCTTTGTTATAGTTAAACCATACCTTCTGGAAAAGCAGCACACCAGATAGTATGCCTCACGGGCCTCATTGTGATTACTTCCATGCCTTGGCATGGCGTAGAGGCATGGCCACCTTGTGATGGAATGTAAGGACCTAAATTGTCCTTATATGACGTCGTAGATAGCGATGGTCAACACATAGCAATGAGATAATCCATCTCATAATTAGTCATCCAGCACAGATTCCAACATGATAACCCCTTGCATACCAGGGACCATGTTCCAAAGTCACAGCCCCTGCATAATTATAAGTCAAGCAGTTCGGTTAAACAATCACCTCATAGGACATCTTCGATGAGAAGAATGACCGGCCTGTCCAAACGAGGTGAGATAGAGATTGCCTTGTGACTACACCATGAATTGACTCAAGAGTACAATCGCAAAAAAGTACAATCATTGGTCGTTCATAGAAGTCAACGTATTTGATGACACTTCGGTAAACGGTTTCGGCCAAGAGAAGTCCAGTGGCCCTTGAGTTCTAGAATTACATCCAGACGATGGGAAAGGGATGCTATTCCGGATGGTATAGGTGGCGCGCTTCTAAGCCCGCCTCTGCTATGTGATGGAACTATGGAACTACTTTCAGAAGGAGAACACAGTATTCCCACAATTTAAGCATGACACTACATGCTCTCGCTGTGAGCCCGCTCCTGCGGGTAGAAAAGCCGTTGGCTAACGATGATCTCTTTCCATTCATGCAACTAGCATTGCGTAGCACCCTGATCCCTGATTCAGGTATCAGGGCTTGGACGGACGTCTCATCCTCTCAGATCAGCAAAGAATCCGGGGCGTGACCACAGAGTGCCATTTCAACCACGATATCGTCGTGTCTGTGGAGGCCCTGATGTTGACGTGAAGTACAGCATTCCAGGACTAGCGTTCGTGATACCGAGACAGATAGTCCATCACATCATATGTTGTAATTCAAGGATTCTTCCAACATGAGCTCTATTCAGTGGTCATAAGTGCATCGATCACGCTAACAGTATTTTTACCGTCTATCAGGACCTTATCTTGCGTAGGGATGCTTCGAACGAGGGTATCATGAGCCCAAGCCGTCGAGCAACACTGTATGGTACTACAGATTAGAAACGGACATGTCCATTGTCACCCTAGGCGCATGTTTCATTAAAAAACTAGTCACATTTTGCCACCCCGTCTCGTCCAAGAAAGCTGCGCAGAGAGCCCTATACTCAACAATCTGGAATGTCGGAGCTGGTGAGACAGTCTTTGATACCCCGTGCTGTAGCTGCGGACATGTCTGATAATGAAGATCGCGGAAACGGGTATGCCGTCCCATAGTTACCCGGCATTGGGCAACAAAAGCAAAAAACAACAACAAAAAGAGTGACCCACAGCGGACGTAGGGCGCCCCGAGACTTGGAAATTCATGCCATAATACGAGGGGACGATAGAAGAATTCATGAGGGCAGCGTCGTAGATACCATGATGGAGGGTATACGACATTACTATCGACATGTTTACTGACAAAGCTACCGGATTTAATCGCCCAGAGGCTAGGATAGAGAACATATAACTATAGAAACAAATGGAATAGCTTCAAACTTGGCTGACAAAGAACGTGACTTAGAAGCATAGCAATAGATGGAGAGACAGAGCCGTGTAGCCAACCTTGGTGACGTTAGCTCAGCTTCGCATCTTAGAGCGGGCTGATATCTAAGTTTGGGGAGCATTGTGTCTCCTCGCCTTCTATGTCACCCATCAAGACGTCGGTGCCGGCAGGCTTGAAACGGGTCCGTTACCATCCAAAACACTCCGATAGTCGTTCTTTGAAATTTCGAAAGGGCTAGACTGTGCGGCTACTACGCAAATAAATTAGACGACTATGAATGGGACCACCCTCCCGCTTGTTAGTCTATCCGGAAGGTGACTCCATCTCGTAGACTCGTACCCACCAAACCCTCGGTTTCGCTTCCTGAACGCCTTACATGCCTACTTTTCTATGTATGTTCTACATCATCAAGTGGCGTCCTGAGTTCTTCCAACTAAGGCAAATACTTCTGATAGGTAGTGACGTGTGACATAACGCATGATCGATTGATACATAAAGAATCCTCGATCTTCAGCACTATATGTCACATTCCCCATCGGCACAGGCTGCATACCCGCCGAAACAAGCATATTCGGGGTAAGTGAGACAAAATAAGGCTTCAAATTAGACGTTCCTTAGACAGAAATGGCAAACACTTCACTCTTGTACATGATATGCAGGGATGTCGGAGGAGGCGTACAGCGGCTGGAAAGCAATTTGATGGCGATGCCGTGTGTGTGCTCAGGGAAAGGCCATGCTGAGCTGAAAGCTCACGGCATTCTCCCCCTGTCTCACTTGGGCCCTGAAGGTCGTGTGCCAATATCCCCGCTGTGGCTAGGGTTAGTGCAGGCATAGTGAAACACCATGGCAAATCAGCGACCGCCTCTGCCGTGTTTTTTTGATTCGAGGCGCTTCTACTCTCAGAGGCGAGAACGGGTATGGATAGTTTCAAATCACCCAAAGACAAGTGCGAGGTCCATGTTGAGTGAAGCAATTTGATGTCATTTTAGGATGTGTTCTGGACCCAGACATCAAAGATAAATCCTGTTTCCAGACACTTTTACGCTGTCCGGGGTGAAGTTACGGGACATAAGTGAAATATATATATCAGCTACAGCCTCATGCCATCGCGAACCATCAGTCGACATCTCGACATTAGTAGTCATCGTGCATTCCTTCCTCATTAAAAGACCGTTGATCACCTATTCCCATACGACACTAGGGGTTATCAACCATACCCAAGTCAACAACGCCCTTGAAGTACAACAGGCAAAGATCTGCACTCTTCTCCAACCTGTCAGAATATAAGATCTCGATCTATAGATCTCGATCGCTTACACGAACGTTTTGGATACCCACACGCATCATGGACTGCTTATGGGACATTGACCAACGACACGAGCCATCCTGCTTTTCCTGCTGCTTTTTTGCTGGAGAAGTCTCACGTCCTACCCTTCCCGCATCACTGGTCTGCTCTGCTGTATCCTCTCCATATTCTTCCCCAGCGAATATTACGTCTCCTTTACGACCTGTCACCTTTGCTCGGGAGTCGTCCAACCCCATCGGCTCACATCCAACCATTCGTGCCCCACTTCGACTTCAAGAACGCCGTTTCATCTGCACGTCTGACATAGAGCCTAAATTCTGGGAGGCAGAAGAGGCTGGCTCTCATCTCAAGGGTCTAGGGTGGGGTCGTTTCACTGCTCAAAACCACACTGGACGAAGCCTCCGCGCTTACCGTGCCAGCAAGGACTCCGCATATGGAAGCTCTGGAGAATGCAATGATGTCTCTACTCCAGACCCGCCAAGTGATTTGGTAGCGTTCAAATCGCGATGGTCCATATCCACCACTCAAAGTACGGAAAGCATCGAGACACTGGATGAACTATCCCATACGGATACTGAAGCCTCAGACTCGCACGACGATGAAGACGACGACGATGCCGACGACAACATCGTGATTCTTGAAGCGGTTCGAGTTTCACGAGACATGATGGCACTGAGCCCTACTCGAGTTCATATCGTTCGTACTTCTCGACATGACCTGGCACCGAGAAATACACAAGCAAGTGTTAGGAAGTCCTGTCAATATGGAAATACAAGACGATGGGGTATCGTATTCTCCGAAGAAGAGGCTAGGATTTATAGATTTTGATTGTACATATATGGTTCATATTAGGAAGGGCATCCTAAAAGTTGGTCGTTCTTGATTTAGCGTCGTAACTCATATTGTCATCGCACTACCGCTAGGGATCATTAGTCTACTGGTATTTCGCCATAAAAGATAAAATAAATTCCCAAGCAAGGCAAAGACAGGTCGATTTGTGACATAGATAGCATATCCCGTGACTCGTGCGAAGAGAAGATACAGCGACCAAGTATCACTGCTTCTAACCTTGAGGCCCATGCTTCACTCTCCTTAAAAGGTAATCTTGAACATCTAATACAGGGACAACTCAATAAATCTTTTCATGTCATAGATAAGAGGTTTCAGTGGTTCTATATACGTACTTAGGCATGAGATTTCATACCATTTCTATAATGCGACATACAGAGTCAAAGATGGCTAATGTCACGGTTATGCTTATCGCACCTATAAAACCAAGATTATTAGCTACTCACACATGGACTATTCGACTATAGTAATCTCTAACAGCCAATCTGTTACTGTGCCGTCAGGGGGTGATAATGAACCCAAAGGTTTATCTTTCCGAAGCTGAAAAACTTTCTGACAAACATCGCGCTCGGAGGTTTCCAGTTCCAGATACAGTTAGCATGCAGGGCGCATTTTGGAGGAGGCTTTAGCATTCGCCTGGCTTATCTTGTTCCCAGCCCCGTCCTCCGTGCATGGTGCGATGATTGATAGTCGCTGATATTGAGCCTTGTCTCCTAGCTCTGATTGAGGACCCACACTTTGGCTATTGTGCAACTGTCAGATTCATTTACTGAATTCGTCCTCACCCTAACATAAAAATATCATTAGTCGCGTGCTTCCGGGGCTTAATGAACGAACACGGGGATTAGGTGGAGGTTATTGCTTACACCTTATACTGATAATAAAGCTTTCAGTAAGATAAAGGTGTCTATAGATTAACACAGCTATAGACGTCTACATTATATTTTGAGGTTGGCAGTGCATGCAAACAAGCTTATCTTAACGATACACAGGATATAAGGCTTTGCCATCGCACATCCCTAGATCCACTGGCCATTTAGAAGTATCCCAGGATGTAAATCTCATATAGAGTTTAAAATAATAACAAAATGGTAAATACATTATAAGTGCCGTATAAGAAGCGGGTGTGCTTCGGTATTAAGAACATACTTCATCTTTCCATCACTCCTGACCTGGATATCTGAATCCTCAGCAAAGATCAAGTATAGATACTTCAGGCTTTCGGCAAGCCAGAAACTCTCCATCTTGTCAATAAACACCCTCGACGTATCCTCCGCAGTCTTCATTACGCTCTTTATTCCTGTATAACCGCCTTCAACGCGGGTCATCTTATCCAGTGCAATGAAAGCCTCCCATGCCATATCCTGCCACTTTTTATCACCTGTTGCTCTGTATGCATAATACACGCTCTCGACAGTTTCGGGACGAAGGATGTATTCTTGGTCTGTAGGGAAGAAACCACTTGTTTCATAGAATGACGCCCACTTTTTCGTCGCTGGCCGATTTGCTATCTTCTTTGTGAAGGGCTGGTGGTCATCGAGCCAGCGGAATGACTCTGGGGCAATGCCGCTTGGAGTCTGACGGTAGGTCTCATAGTATGACCTAGAAAGCTGGAGTCCGAAGTCGACAAAGGTCTGGTTTTGAAGGATCAAACCGCCAAGGATTAGGGAACCACCGCACACGCTCGCCACTAATATCGTCAACTCTTATACCGCTGTAGTAGTGGAAAGGCTGACTTACGATGACTCGATATAGGAACAGTCATGTTATTGCGCCATTCGCCCAGAAAGGTTAACTCCGGTCTCGTCGTCGGAGAAGAGGCAAGATACTGCATCGATGACTCGGCCGCGAGAACCCAATTATCTTTGTACTCGGCAAAATTCACCGGGTCATACGCATACATCTTTATAAGGTACTCATAGTAACTATCCGAGCCGGCTCCCCAACCGGCCTGGTAGTCGCTAAAGTGACCGTCTTCGAGCTGCACGTATGTGCCTACGAGGCCGGGAAGTCTAAAGTCAATCTCTGGCTTTGGACGAAGTAAGTGAGCTTGAGCTCGTTGTGCGAGGGCAGCGTAGGTTTGATTGCCCGTAAGATCACTTAGTCGAGTCCATTCAAGGACTAAAGTGCCGATGCATGTGATGGAATTGTCCATGTTACCCAAGACATGAGGTTGGGGGTTGAAGATGACTTCGTCATCTGGGACACCGCTGGGCGTATTGAAAGCGATGCTCAATTTGTCTGCAAGCGTCTTGGCTGGTTTCAACAAGATGTCTTTGAGGTTCTCCTCTTGAATTAGATGCTTGTAGGGGCCCGAGAGAAGATCATAGGCTATGCACAGATATATAATGAGATAAAAGCGGCGGGTAATATTTCATCCTGGGCTTACCTGATAATAAACCTCCCATGTAACGAATGGTAGTCTCGAAAACAGAAATTGCCTGATTAGGCACAACCGTCATGGAAAAGTCTGTCTTGGCAATTTGCCGCAGAATCTTTCTCACAATTACACTCTCGTTCATAATAATGGCCGTGCTCAGCCCATCAACAGCCGTAGCGCCCCATCCATTGCTGCCAAGGATCAATCCAAAATTCTTTTAGGACAATATTTGGAAGAAATGATACATACCGATCGTCTTCAAACGTCCGTGTAACCGGTTTCAAAGTATCATGTGGTGCTGCATATTTCTCATAGTTATCCCATGAGAAGCGAAAAGCATTCTGGATAGCAGCAGCTCTCTGGGGATCCCCGGCTGTGATGACAGGGGCCAATTTTGTGGTCTGTATCGGAAGACGAGCCTGCGGACTAGCCCTGAAAAGGGAGCTGAATAGTTGCCAGGTGATGAACACTGCTCCCAACCAAACAATTGCTCTTCGTGTTGGACTTCTCATGTTTTTGTCGCGTCTGGAAACTGAATTGACGAGAAGTCTAGGAAGTGCAGTACAGAGAGGACTTGGAGTCGATCCAGACTACCCCTGATTATCGGAAATCGCTTATGTTAAAATATTGTCTCATCTCGTATAAAACGTGGCTTTTTTACTCCCGTTGATCGTTGGCTGTTTTAGCTCAATGAAATTCAGATTGCCCCTGAGTGGCGTTAGTGACCTAACCAGATCTGATAATGCGGGCCGAAGCTATCGTGGCAGAGCCCAGTGAGAAAGGCAAAATATAACAGCGCTAGTGGTTTAGTGCGATCTATTGAAAGACTATCGATTTCTAGCATGGGGAGATCGCTAAACGGCCAAGGCCGAATGACGAGATCAGCGTTTGGTATTCGTATCGCGACAATTCAAGTACTGTGTCTCTCCCATTCATCGCTCCAACATCCGTCACTGAACCCATACGCTCTTTACCGGCTACCTTCTTTACTTTCGTTAATTCCCAACATGCGTTTTCTTTCTCTTTGCACTGTCCTCGGCGCTGCGCTGCTCCCAGCGGCCAGCGCCCGTCCTTTGTGTCGTCCCGATACAACCAGACCTGCTACTACCACGGCTACCAACGCATACCCTGGTCCAACCTCCACCGAGACATCGGGCGCGACCGAGTATTTGACAACTGCCACGACCGATTATGTGACAACTACCTCGATCAACTCCGATACTACTATCACTGAGTCCGCGACTACGGATGTTACGTCCGTGGCCGACATTGAGACCACAACCTCTGAAGAACCCGAGCCGACAAACTACGTTGCCGACGGCGATTTTGAGGAGGGAGGTGCTGAGTGGAAGACAAGAACTGGCGGAATCAAAAACGATGCCGCAAAAGCCAACTCGCCCACCCACTATGCGTAAGTACATCCTAACTGCAAGACCTGTAGCAACAATCCGCTAACAACCACAGCGAACTAAAGCTCAACAACCAACAAGGAATCGGTGGAAATCAGCTAAACCAGACCATTAACGGTCTTGATACCCGCAGACTCTTCCGCCTGTCTTTCTCCGCAGCTGTGTTCGACCTGACAGTACCCGCTGGAGCACAGTGTTCCATCCGTGCATCGCAGGATGGTGTAGTTTTCGGTATGTGGCCGCTCGATACCTCGAATCTCGGCCATTATAAGTCCTACGACACCACGTTTGTACCCGTAGATGAGGACGTCGTCCTCGCCTTCGACCTCCGATGCAGCAATGGAGCCTCGGTCGCAATTACTGTTGGCATTGATGATGTTGTTATCAACAACATTGGTGAGGCGCCACTGCCACCCACCCCTACCACTACGACATCTGCTACTACTGTCGAGGCGACTACTTCTGCCACGATCGATCCTACTACTGAGGCTACTACTACCGAAGCCACTACCACAGAGGAGGCTACTACCTCTGGCACAGTCGATCCTACTACTACTGCCGAGGCTACTACTTCCGAGGCTCCTACTACTGCCGAGACTACTACCACTGCGGAGGCTACTGCCACAGAGACTGCTCCCGTCAATTAGACGCCTACCTGAACCGCCCTTGGCAGAACCTACTTGTCAAACAATGCTGCCATCTTGTCTAATTGGTGCTAGCAGCACTTTCCTATTCTTCCTCTAGATCATTCTGGGGCCTTGCGACGTGATAATTCTTGACGGAGAGTTTGACCAGCCAGGACTTCCCAAATTGTTAATGATAATATTCTTTCTTCTCGAGACTGACCTTCGGGTCTATCGAGGTTAATGCTGTATCTTGAATGCCAAGTTTTTCGCTAGCCCTGTTATTCTTGAGCATGCAGATAGAGCTCTCCATGACCCGAACTCTTGCGACTTCCGGGGAATTGAGTCATCTTGTAGTTTCGCATGCTTTTTAAAAGCCCATGAATATCTTAACGCGAAGCCTGGTGGTGTCCCTGCCTTGTCATGTAAGGCCTCATCCACTGGCAAAGAAAGTATCAGTCTGACCGTAGTCCTTGATCCGCCGTAGGTTATTCTTGTTCCCGGCTTTTGACGATTGGCCACTCTACAGTTTAGGCATCTGAGCCGGTGCCGTGAGAAACTGCAGCGCAAATTATATCCGAGATGCCCGTCTTGCAAGCCCATTTCAGGGTGTGGCACAGGGCAGTAGGGTAACTAGACAAGTAGAGCCCACGCAATACTATGACTGTTCTTGGCCAGTTGGAAATTGACAACCTTGTTCGTAGTTGAATGTGTAACAATGCTATTGAGAAGTTCGGCAGGTAGCGTAATGAAAGCCGCGCGCATCAAGATTGTTCCTCGTCGTTTGCTGGTATTATGTAAGATATGACAAGATCTGTAACAATAATTCCCATAAAAGTCCTCCGCTGTGACTCACATCGTACAGCCACGTGCGTAGTCAAGAGCACAAGCCTAGAGACCCAGACGGCAGGCGAGCGGCGTATGCTTATCATATATTTTTGCTCTTTAATAAACCGTATGCATAAGAGTCTACCGTAGTTTAGAACTCGACTTTTGAAAGCAGTTGCGGGGTTCTACATCTTACGCTTACATCGTGATAAATAGAGACATCTTCTCACACCTCAACAACTTCCCATATTCCCGAACCGAATCTACTTCAAACTCATCATGCCCGACCTTTCTTGTTGTTTCAGTGGTTTCCAATGGGATGGAACGCCTGGTGGACGGACTGATAACCTCGCGAATCTCAACACCTACATCACCGGCAATAATCCAAACGCAGCCGTTCTCATAATCCATGACATGCTCGGCTGGACATTCCCCAACATCCGTTTGCTAGCAGATCACTTTGCTCGAGAAGCAAATGTGACAGCTTACATCCCTGACTTCTTTGGTGGGGAGGTAATCGACTTTGAGCTTTGCCATCAGGAAAGGTGGGAAGAACTCGACTTGGAGGGATGGGGCAAGAGGAACTCTCGTCAGGTTCGAGAGCCATAAATACTGTCGTTTGCCAAATTGTTGCGGGAGCGATATTCCCGCGTGGGGCCTGTTGGCTATTGCTATGGTGGATGGGCAACCTTTCGACTTGGCGCCCGACAACACGAGCCCCCGCTCGTAGATTGCGTCATCGCTGGGCACCCATCTCTTGTCACCGAGGACGACATCGATAACATTGGCGTGCCAGTTCAGATACTTGCACCAGAACACGACCCTGCCTATACGCCCCAGCTCAAGCTTCACACTTTTAAGCGGGCACAAAACGCTGGCGTGCCATTCGACTACCAGCACTTTCCAGGTGTTCGCCATGCTTGCTTGACTCGGGGAGATGACACAGGACCAGGGGAGAGGGAGGCAATGGTTCGGGGGAAAGATGCCGCTATTGCTTGGCTACAACGATATGTGTACCTAAAATGATGCCTCAGCATAGATGAATCATCCATGATAGCTATCGAGGTCAGGGCTGACTCATGCGTTTAAATGATGTAGAATTCCAATTGTCAATATATTATCGACATTGATCATATGCTGGACATTTACCATGGAGGGATAGATGCGCTTTGTATGATCTACCGTAGAATCATAGTTGATTCGGCAAGTTAGCGCCGTGGCGTTAAAATCTGCGTCAGGTTGAAATCTGCCTACAAAAGTGGATAACTGCCAGTTGTCACCAGGTACCTATCACTTCGGAAAAGGTGGCGAGGGTGATTCAATGCCTTATGTGCTCAGTATGTCCGCTTACGACCAATGAAATCGCCGAAATAATGGACCTCGACCCAACTACAGATGCAGCAGACGCAATAGACCGCGAACTTGAAAACGAAGATATCATTTCTGATATATGCTGCAACCTACTACGCTGCGAAAAGACATCCGAACATAAAGTTTGGCGCTTTCGTCACTTATCTGCACGAGAATACTTCGAAAGATACTACTACAGTCTCGGCGCCGCCAACAACTTTGTGGCAGCCTCTTGTCTAAAAGTCATGACTAAATGGGAAGTTCGCTACCATGGCATTTATATCTATGCGCGCGGTAACTGGGTACACCACGTACGCGCCATCAGGGATTCAGATGAGAGCAATAAAAGTGCATTGATCCATTTTCTCAAGTTATTCCTTGGGTCTTTCCAACGTGGAAGCAGGGCGTATCGGACCTGGATTGCAGACATCGCGGGGAATCAAGCGGTGTTCCCTGTTCAAAGTTCGGTTGTACCCGAGAGATGAGCACTGGACAGCATGTTTTATTCGTTTCATGGCGGAGACCTCGGCAAAGCGCCTATTCTTACTGTATGTTGCGCGGTACCCATGCATTTATTGTTCGACTGGTGGATGGATACAGCCATGGACTTCAACATATGTGGCCCAAATGGGAGGTCTCTCTTATCTATCTCTTTAAAGCATGGTAACGTCTCGGTCTGGGAGCACTTGTTACGAAAGCAAGTCTCAACCGAAAATGGATCAACAACGCCCCTTTATGAGGCAATATGTCGACGTGACGACAGGCAAATTAATGCTCTTCTACAAGCAGGGGCTGATGTCAACCATGTCAGTCACAGCGACCGCCACTGCTGCTTATCAGAGGCAGCTGGTCGCGACAACAATGACATGATGCGCAAGCTCATTGAATTGGGTGCTGATGTTAATTTGCAAATCCCGTCAATTTACGGAGACAAGCCAAGCCCTTTGATGAGCGCATGCTGGTACGGAACGGCTGAGACTGTCAGGTTTTTGCTCAGACACGGAGCCAATGTGAACCAGCCATGTTGTGAAAGAAACCACCGAGGCGACGAGACTTATGAAACACCACTATCTGGTGCTGTTCACCGACAAATGTGGCTTACGGCAGACATCTTGGTTGACTACGGTGCAAGCATATAAATCAAGGGCTCAAGCAAGAATATATTAGACATGATCAGAAAACCCCAAGGTCACCAGCTACTTCAAAGGCTCTCTGAAATGGGATTGGGGCCATCTGACTTATACGAGTGCCTCAAGGAAACTATTTTTAACACTTGTTGCCCAAACATGGAAATTTGCATCCATATGATCGAGACTTTCGAAATGCTGCTTGCTTTGGGGTCCGACATCAATGAGTCTGGTAACAACTTGAGCATGCTGGCAGTGGCCGCATTCAATGAGTCTGTACCCAAGATCAATTTCCTCTTAGGCCGCGGCGCCAACATAAACCTTCTCAGGAAAAATACAAGGTTCCAGTCTGCAATTCTCGCTGCTGCCTCTGTAGGGTGGCCTGAGGGTCTAAGATTGTTGATCGCTTCCGGGGCTGATGTGAACCAAAACACTGGCTGGGTGACTCCTTTGATCGAAGCTTGCTTGTTGACATACAACACAATGCAGATCGAGTGCATTCGTGCTCTTTTAGAAGCTGGAGCCAATGTGAATACAATGTGCCCTGATGGCTATACCCCAACTGCACTGACAGCAGTGATCCGAGGAAAGGGTCAAACTTCTGCTAGACATGGGAGCAGATCCGAATATCCTTTTTGAAGAAGAATACGGGGTTGCTCTAGCTGCAAGTGCGTTCAAAGGTTACCCAATGCGATGCAAGCTTCTCCTGGAAGCTGGTGCACGCATAGATTTACGCCTGTCGGGGTGGTTTAAAAATATCATGGAGGCTGCTTTGTACGGCACTGAGTATGTTGTGAGGCAACATAAGAGGCTTGGGAGCTGGTTTCTGAAGCAACACTCTGATGTTATTCATCTATTGCTCCGATATGGTGCGGAGGCACCAACACCCATCGTAAAGAGCCCTGACCCACCAATCGGAATCGATATCCGGCGCAAAGGAAGAGATTTGCGAATACGATCAGCATTTGCCAGTCACATGTGGCCTTCAGAGACACGTCTTTGCTATTTCTCTCCAATTTGGACTGCTATCATCTGGGGGCTTGCCTCGATCCGGCCACATGCCTTCCGTCGAACACTGGCAAAGCGATCCTATCCCCAGGTCTTGCCTCCCTTTTATGTAATCATCGCCACGCTTGAGCCATCAGGAACTTCAAAAAAGGTCCAGCCACAATTCGCTGTTGTTGTCATTCAGAATGACAATGTTGAGCGATTCTTTTGGAGTCGACCCACGCCGGTTGTAACTGCTTTTGTTTCTGAAGGCAAGACACTAGAAACTCCTGATGGGAGGATTCCAAAATACCCGTTTCAAAACGATGAGAGATCTCATTGGAGCTTTACAAGTCAGTATAGCATTCTCATGACAACTTGTTTTTGGCTAGTCCTTAGTCTTAGTGTACTTGTTGCGTTTTTGTTCATTGGTCACTCCCGGTATGGGACTTAGTTACATCGCAGAGTCTCAAACCTTGTCAATGTGAATGATCGTTCAATGCAGAGTGGCAGTCTAGCTGAGTTGGACAACATATTGCGGGGGGATGAAGCACAGGCTAATGGAGGACTTCGAGATTAAGTGGACTAGATGCATGAACAGGCCTGGGAAACTGATAGCGGTTGCTTGCGGCGGTCTTGTTTGTCCAATTAGCAGAATGAAAAACTTTCTTCTCTTGGTAAATACCTGGTTCGCCTTCACTTTCTCGATCAACATGGACATCATGATTTTTCCTTTTGGGTGCTACGTGCTATGATTGCGATGCATAGTGAAATAAGAGGAGCATACAATTTTTTTAACATTCATTATTATCCCATTAGAGTGAACCAGTGTCTACTTACTGCTATGGGATGGGTCAACGCGATCGCGTGGGTGCCTAGGCTGTAGAAAATCTCTAGTAAACCTGAAGGAGTTAATGTGAATAATCAAGTTCAGAACTTCATTTGCGACATCATATCTTGTGCAAACGACTTGTGTTATGAACTCTTTCACTAACGGACTGCTCCAAGGCCTCTCATTACACTAAGAACGTGAGGTCATCATTCTGATAAGAGCTGGAAAAAACGTCAAACTCTACATAGCTGAGCAAGAGCACCCACAACGCGAACCAGTGATGCTGGAAGTGGTACGCATTTTTCAGTAGTCCTAGGCGACTATATAAGTACTATACATATAGTGCAAGTTCTTTGAAAGCCCGGCTGATTCATCGACGATATGCTATATTAATTACGCATGGAATATAGTGACGTATGCGATATCCTGTTTATTCATTAGCATTTACATAGGCATAAAATGAGGAGCACCTGTTGCATCGTGATAACTCAGGTCAACATCTGATCGTGTGAAACAAGTATACAATGTCGTCGCAAAACACTGCGGACAAGAGTAGGAATGATGAGATCACTGACAACATCGAGTCATTGAGGTGTGATTGATAAGATTATCTCTGGAGCGGGCCCAGCCGCGTTGCGCTAAACCCTCGGATGAGAAAGAAGCTTGTGGAGCGGCCGACTTTCCTAAAACTACAGAAATCAAATGTCGTTGTTGTTATTGGAAAAGCCACAAATTCATAGCTTAGGTGTATAAGTCTCCAGTCTGTCCTGTTTGATAGTTGTTTCTTTTAGAGTGGTTCCCTCTGTGCCCCTCAGTTTGGGTCAGGTTATTCACCGCATATGGTGAGATACTTTCAGTCGAACCAAACATAGTATTGGTTCTACTCTTCTACTTGTACAACTGACATAAAAGTGCCAAGTAATTCTGTGTTTACGCTATGCTCCGTAAGTATTAGCCTATCAGCAATTCATTTAACGGTTTTGTTAACCAGAACTAACGGTATTTTTAGGTGTGCTACCCTAGACTGTTGCAACCTGAGACTATTGATATCATTACAGCGGGCCTGCATTAGTCGTGATCTCGAGCTGTACTTGAACAGCTCTGAGCCCAGCTGGCTTGACAGTATTGTCATTTTCGAGCGGTGTGAAACTGGGATTCGTGGAAAAATTGCTGTTAGTGAGGCTTTAGGGTCCCTGTGTCTCATTGCTCATTGGCAGCAACTGTCTCGAGCACGTGACCCTCTCGGGACCAAGGCCTCAGTTAGGAGACTGTGGCGCTAGGGCGTGGCGTTTTCCCCACTGCTAATACTCTAGCTAAATTTCACGTTATCTGGCTGTGATAGCAAGCTTATCTGTTATGATATTATCAATTTGATTATTGCGCTAACCCGGCGATAGGCTTTACGTCATGACCGATGAGTGCTACCTGTTTGACGGATATGGTATGCATTTCTTTGGAAGGCATAATCTGCTTGGTTTGATTGGTCGAAGTAATGACTGCAGCCCATTGCTCTCGGTAAAGGACAAATCGCCTATGACAAAATTAAACTCAACGTCCTAGTGTTCACTATTGATAGAACTTCACTGAACGGAACGAACCCCAAATTGACCGACAAAGCATAATTCTTAAACAAAACAATGGGATGACTGCGTGACTTATTAACCGGATGAGGTCTAATGATATTTCGCACAGTAGGGACTTCGCCCAGCCATGGTCAATGAGTTGGTTGAGTCTAATACATCCGGTTCTTAGGAAATGGCAGCCTAGAGTCTTGGCACAAACACGTGATCAACGTCCGCGGCTAGTGAGTCAGCTGAGAGGAGATGTTCCTCAAACTTCATTCTTCGAGTACACCTATGCATATCACTTTTGTTCAATCATCTATGAAATGGCTGAATTAATGGATATACCTGACGAGATACTTGAGCATATTCTCACTCATGTGTCTGATATCGCCCACTCTAGCCTCTCAAACATCGCCCTCACAAACAAACGTCTCAGCAAGATCGCAAGCCCGCTTCAAGTTCGTCGTTGGAGTAACGACCGTATTTCTGAGGAGAGACATGACTACAAAGATGCGCCAATTGCCCGCCTGGCCCTGCGTCTCCTCAGATACCCTCGGCTTCGCACGCGAGTAAGGAGTTTAAAATTTGGTCATCTTAAAGTTGCTACATCGTACCAACCTCCCAAGGACTTGCGCCCTGACAATCTAGAAGCGCTCTCGTGGGCCGCTAAAGAGGCTATCCCAGCGCTGACTGAGTCCACTGATTTATGCGAGCAAATCCGGCAGGGCTGGGAAGACGCCATTGTTGTGCTTGTTTTGGCATGGTCGACCAAGCTGACTCGGCTAGATTTACGCCTACCATACTTTGATCCGAAGCCAGGAGTTTACGACCTCAGCCTCATTGAACTCTTTTTAAAACAATCGGTTGTACAGCTCCGCACAGGAGTCATGAACGCCCAGCCTCTAACTCTGGGCGAGTTGACTTATCTAAGCATCCATTGGGACGACCCGAGAATAAGTAACGAGGTGGAATTCCTCACGCCATTATTCTATTTACCCAAACTCAAACATCTTGCAGCCGACAGGATAAAAGAGGAAGGATATGATTCGGAAGATGAAGAAAACGATGTTTTATCAACCATACACCAGAACCTGATACCATGGCCAGCCAGCACCTCAACCATTGAGTCGATTGAACTTTCAAAGACGACTATATTGACCGATGTACTTTCAAAGATGCTTGGTGCATGTCGAAGCTTGAAGGCTCTCAAACTCGACGTCATGGACGACCTCGGGGAATTTGATTTTAGCCGCAAGGCATTTGCTCAAATCATCCTCCATCATGCAACAACTCTAGAAGAACTGGATATCTCTTTTAACAGCCTTTATCTTGAAGATTTCGATGAGCAGTCCTCGGATAAGGGAGTGGCTCTGGAGGATTGTTACCAGTATCTTACTAATCTGAAGACCCTTGGCATCGACATGGTCAATCTTTTTGAAGTCCCGAGGTCCGAAGACACTACAAAGACGATGATCATAAGCCGCTTGCCCGATTGTACCGAGTGGCTCAAGCTCTATTGTTGGAGTTTTGATTTACGCTGGGAGAGACACTGTCAAGAAGCTCCAGATTTCATCGAGGCCATTACAGCATTGCTTAGCGAAACAGGACCACTGGGGCGTTTTAGGAACCTTAAAATTATCTCCATTGAGCTGCCAAGCCGAGAAGCTCTACCAATGGAAGATGTCTATCGGACTGTAGCCTTGGCCAAGGCACGTGGGGTTGAGCTTTTTCTTTAAGACCCCAAACCAACAGGGGGCTTTCTAGGTCTCCTCTCACCGGGTCTCTCCGACACGTATCGAACGTAGTTCTTGGCTTCTTGACGATAAGTTCAAAACAACTATTACCAGGACTTTAGAGTTCATTAAAAGATAGAACATGATTCCCCGTTTGACATATATTCAACGCCTCAAATCATTCTAATTTTCATTCGCCTATCGAGAATGTTCATCTCATGATATCCTGTTCTCGATGGTCACAAAACATCCGGTTTCAGAAAAAATAAACTCCTTCTGTGGATTTCTGGCTTGGAGAGTGCTGAAAAAAGATTTCTGTCTCGCAGTATACACACTTTTTAATCTCCAGTCACTGTATCCAGAATTGGGTTCCAATTCGAAGAAAAGCACGGTTGGAGGCGCAACAACTGGGTCTTTGAGGCAATTTAGCCGCTCCTGGTCTTGCCAAGTCGCGACGACCCCCAAAGCGTTAGACCCTATCAAGCCCAGGTGTGATTTGAACAGGGATTACGGTCTGACTCATGTTAAAAAAACACATGATCTCCCAAGCTTTCGCGTTTCTGAACTGATTGCAGAAACTCTCCTCCTTACCATACATCACAATTCTCCAATCACTCTTGTCTAAAACAATTTCAGAGACAACATGGGAAATAAGCGCACCAGCCGTCGAATTGCTACTTCAAAGGCAATGAGTCTAAAGCCTACTCCTGCTAGAGACCAAGTACTCCGAACTTATGAGTTGGTCCATCACATCTTCATACATACCGAGATTTCTGCACTATTATCTTGTAATCGGGTTTGCAAAACCTGGTGCGAAATAATTTCAAGGTCTCGTGTACTCCAGCAGAATCTACACTTCCAACCATGCCATCTTAACGACAAAACCACCAGCAAGCCTATCCGCGCGGTGAATCCTCTCTTGGTCAAGCATTTCCAACCACTGTCAACCTTCGGAGACAATTTGTCGTCCCAAACCCGTCGATATACTCCATGGCTTGGTCACCGACAATTGATGGTGCCCAATATGAGCATCACGAGGATGAAGAATGGCCGCAAGGTTCACGAGGCTTTCACTCGCAGTTGTGCGACGTGGCGCAAAATGCTTGTGTCCCAGCCACCTATAACCTCTGTTGGGTACGTGTATCGTACGACCTGGCAGGGTGAGTGGTCCGTCTTGTCATTTCCTGATGGACTCCGCATGGGGGAGTTGTACGACATGATATTCGAGGCAATCTGGACGAATGCGGACAAGGCCAAATCAACGGCACGCGTGGCATCACCTTTTGGAGATTATTTTTATCCTGGAAATCAATCGTTTGAACAAATGACAGCAAAGGCGGGTTGTCAGCCAGAACTGCTCATACTATCAGAGCATAGGTTCTATGCGGACAGGGCATGTGGGGGTCGTCAATGCTCATGTACTGACTACAAGTGGCGTCAGGATGGCAGGTGTCGTGTTCTACGAGATGAGTATCTGAGAAAAAGAGGACGCAAAGCGTCGCGTTGGATGTTTGAATGCGAGGACTTCGAGGAGGGTAAGTTTTCTTATGAGAACTTGAAGATGACTGCAGGCCTGTAAGGTGGATAGTAAGTAGAAGTTACCCGTTATATTAACAGCCAGTCTATAGTACAATAGCAAGAGTGTCAAGATCTTGAGCGAGAACGCAAGTAACATTGTAGGCCCTTTGTTCTTGAAGGAAAGGCTAAACCTGAAGGGGCCCAAGAATGAACTGGGGAATGGTATGACAACACCCATATCCGACACGCAGGAACAGAATCGAAATACCATCCAAACGCCACAGGAAGCAGCATGAAGTAGAAGATATGTCAAAAACAAAAAGTAACACTTTCGGTTCAACCTCATGCTCCTCAGACATTCATCCTACTAAAGACGTAATGAGAAGCCAAGATCAGTAGTCTCGGCAATCTGTTATTTGTTTATGCTAATTGCGACTTTCAAGATGTGGTGTAGAACTCACAGAAAGCTAATACCGCTTTCCATGGCAAGGTTGTTTTATCTGACGACTAGGCAAAGTGGCTACTCGAATCAATTTTTACGAAAGCGGACAAGATTAGCAGACCAGTCAAACGTTGCTGACTTATTGAAGATAGCGCTCAACCAGTGATTATGAATGTGGAGTGTCGAAAGTCACATTGAAGAAGCCCGACAACGTCTCACTCATCACGCCTCGCTGCTATCTAGTTATTGTCGGTCGCTTGTGTACAAATTCTTGACAATCCAATCTCGTCGATTGAAAGCCACTGACAGGGATACTTGCAATTGCCACCTGGTTTTATTCATCAATCAGTCAGCTGCAACGTCGTGCCAACATCATTCCGCCTTCCATGCTAACCCAGTCCGGATAGGTTACCCCGTTTCAATTCAAGTTCTTGGAGTAAATACCATGTCCAACTTAGGTAACTCCAAAGTGAAACAATCTCTCAGCCCATCCTCAAATGCCTGGGGGTTGGTGCCGGGTGCGAACGCAATATTGTATCGCGACAGAATTTCGGTGAGGATATAACGCATTTCCATAAGACCCAGCTGTTTTCCGGCACAAGCGCCGCGGCCTTGTTTTGTCAGCTAGCTCATTTAAGGGAGTGAGGTGGAAGTTGTCTTACCAACAGAAAAAGGAGCATAGACGGAAGAATCTTTAACGAGCTCCGGGTTAGAAGTCCAGCGTTCGGGAAGAAACTCGTTAGGGCGCGCAAAGCATCGCTCATCTGAAAGCGTTAGTGTATGAATGGCAAGAAATCCTGGGATCATCTGAAAAGCATACCACGATACATCGTATACGAAGGAGCATGGAATATGGTATCTCCCGGGATGAAAACGTCATTAAGCTGCATTCCTCCAGGAGGCGTCATTCTCTGAAGCCCCGACGTAATGACAGGATGAAGGCGAAGAGCCTCGTCGATACAAGCTTGTAGATACTTGAGTTGACTGAGTGAGTAATGGTCGGACTGTTCGTGTCGCTCGTTATAATCATCAACCTCAGCTTGGAGTTGGCTATAGACCTCGGGATGAAGAGCGAGTTGGTACAACAGACAAGTGGTTGTGGCGGCGGTGGTGTCACTGTATAGCGTCAGAATTGTACTTGATTCAATCATTAAAGACATTCTCATACCTTCCTGCGACAATGATTAGGTGAGCATCGCCGTAAAGATTCAAATAATCTTGCTTTGTGGGCTCCTCTTTTGTATTGAAGTCTTCTAGAAGCCAGGAGAAAACGTCGGGCTCCACCGGTTTATTCTGAAAAATATCAGCATGACCCATTATCATGAGGAGAAGCATCTCTGACCTTTCGCCTGTTGTCGACTTGCTCCCTAACATAGCCCTGGAAAGTGAAGTAGTCGCTGTTTAAGAGAGGGATCGCCTTGAATACCGGGAACAACCATATAAGCCGCCGAAGAACTCCCATAGCTGTCTGGCTTGTGTGTGATAGCTTCAGAAACTCGTGCTCCACCCCGTTCAGAAGCATGTCGAAGCTCTTGCCAAACGCTAGATCGCCCATGATGTCGAAGGTATAGAAATTGACCCACATTGTTAGATCAAATGGTTTACCCTCCATGTTATCGATTTGGTCGGTGAGCTGTTTGGTGTACTTTACAACTCGGTGCTCATAGTCGCGCAAAGCTGCCAAAACCATTAGAATCTTTCTGTTCAAGTAATTAGGTGAATATGATTATACCTTTGGCGGTAAAAGCCTTATCCCAAGCCTTCCGTCGATGGGCATGCTGCTTTTTGTTTCTGTCGGCGAGAAGATTTATCCAAGGATGTGCGACGTTGTAGAACGGTCCCTTGGACACTGGCGAGTTATTCGCGTGGAGGATGCGGAACGCTTGTGGGTCTGCGATGGATATTTCTGAGGGGCCTTTTGAAAATTAGATTTGTTTAGTACAATGACTGTAGGAGCAACCGACCTATTCTAACGATATCTCCATACTGCTGGTGCAGTTTCTGGACCTCTTCATACATGTGCTCGTCTTTGACTGTGAGGACAGTGGCGTAAAAGTTTGAGAGTCGAGCTATAAATGGACCAGGAAAGCGATTAAGCTGGTGGAAGAAGGACCGGTAGATCAGAATGCTGCTTGTAAGTCCAGTAATAAAAGCGATAAAATACTTGTTGGTGATAGCAAGCGCTTCCAAATATGAGGTATTTCCATAGTGGTTGAGGAGATACGGTAGCGCTGTTTCATAGAAAAGCCAGGTCTCCAGAAATTTCATGGCCCACAGATCCCACTCGCCTTTTCGTAGGGTAGTAACGTGGATAACCACCCCGGCGATAAACAGAGTGGCGTATGACTCCGGGGTGTCAAGATAGCCCACGAGGAAGGTCATGATGGGCAGTTCCATAACATCTGGTAACAGAGGCACATTCCATTTCTTGGGGGCCATGACTGGCTTTTTATAATCAGAACCAACAGACAAAATGCAATGATTGTTGTCTCAGGCTGGGTTACACTGTGGGATATGAAGAGTTCTTGGCGAATCACGACGACGAATGGCACTAGAGGATGAACATAGGCCCTTGCCAACAACAACCGGAAGGGGAGGCGAAAGCCGTTGATGCAGGACACGCCGTAGCCGAACTTTAGCGATTGGGTCGCAAGAGTATCCAAAAACGTTATATCTCGCGCTCGTGCATGCATTATATCCTCTTCGATGATAGCAGGTGTATACATATGTGGATTTTTGGAACTAACGCGACCTGGTGCAGATCTGGTCAGTATTGTCCAGGGAGTGGTCAAGATAAGACATCGTATCTCCACCGCCTTGCACATTACCAATCAGATTAATGTATTACAAACATGCAATGCCTTTTCTTTTGACACAACACTTGCATGTGAAGACCAACAAGCAACTGCATTGCCTTTGCCTCCTCCCACTTGTACTCCCCGGAAAGGCTGAGAGTTTTTTAAGCACAGTGCATATCGATAAGAGGCTCAAATCATTATGGCGATTGTCTTGGCAAAACATCCATATCAGGCTTGCTGCAGTGGCATGTATCGCCACCCTTAGATCTTCTCGTGCCGAGGCCTGACGTTGCTTTTGTTAAATGCTAGCAGTATTCTTTCGTCTCTATATCTTCACCCTAGATGTTCTAACTAATGTCAGGCACGATTTACCTAGGCTCGGAAGACAAGAACACGAAATGTGTAGTGTTTCGCTCCTAATGGACACTTACTAACTATATAAGAGTCTGCGCTGTTAATAAAAGGGTCTAAGAATAAGCCAAGGATTTAAGAAATACTTTCAATTAATAAAAAAGTAGTAAAGTAAGATAAGGGGATTAACTAATAATTAAAAACTTAAAATATAATAAAGTGTTGTTTTAAATTTATTTATTATAATATACTTTTATAATAGTTAGCTGGTTATTTATATAAATATTTATATTTATTATAAACC
>JAPERM010000569.1:0-19055 GCA_030411635.1 Fusarium sp. MBC 119 | reverse complement strand
GTGTTATACTTACTTATTTATTATACTTATTTATTAACTATATTATCTTAAATATTTTAGGTATAATTAAAGCCTAATTAGGACTAGAAGAGTTTTAATTTCCTTCTCTTATTATAAGTAGTATTACTTTCCTTGCTTTACTAAAGCTAGATAGACTTAAGTGCTAGAAATATTTTTATACTACTAAGTATTTAAGAAATAATAAGGTATATTATTATAATTACTAGTATTAGAATAACTTATAGACTTATAGTAGACCTAAATAAGTTACTAGTGAGTTTTAAGTTAAGCTTTTATAGAGAGAAGGGGTCTTATTTTAATAATCTTTCCTATCTAGGTGGGCTAGCAGATAGTTCGAGTTGGGATGTAAAATAGCCGCTTATGCTCGCGTGGTGAAGCCGGTTAGAATAGCTATTGATGATCCTTTTATATAATCTCAGCTGAAGGAGTAGAGTTTGCGAACACGAAAATATGTGAGATGACTACATGTACAAACCTGCATCACGTGAATCGCCCAGAAGCGGAGGGATAAAACAGTACGGAGCAGTACAAAGAGGGCTTGTTCATAAGCACTTCTTCTTGGTTGGATCTCCCTTTTTCAGCAAAAATCCTATCTATTCTTGTCAATATTGCATTCACATACAGCTCCTATCAGGCCTTCAGTCGAGGCACTATACTAAAGATAAATAGATATGGAACTTCTGGCACCTTTTGGGACAAAGCCAAAAGAGAAGTGGTTTCGTAAAGCTTACAAGTGGAACAGGCACCAGGTGTGTGCCATAGGTTCTATTCCCCGGTGATGCTATATTCGTCACTGATATCAGCTCTAAGCTAATGCAGTGGTAGATCTTTGCATGGTTGGAGGAGATGGCCCAGGCAGGTGGAGGTCAGCCTAACGATATAAATGTAAAACAAATGCATACGGCAATCTGCAAGTATATAATAGATCTGCCGTATGTTGTTCCATTAACTCTTATCACCTTTCGAGGTCAATGCACGCTTCGTGGCTTACCAATGCAGTAGGCTACCGAACGGGAGTCTGTACAAGGATAGCAGAAACACACCGAATTCGCATATTGCACGAGTGATCAACAGGATTTGGGAATTAGCAGATAAAATCAACTCGAGATTCACGGTGAGTCCTTGGACCGTGAGACCAAGTATAGACCCCATGACGGGTTCAGTCACAGTGCCAGGCTGGTGGTGTCCTTATGGTCCTCTCGGTCTTTTCCTTAGTCTCCTGGGGCCTGCACCAACTGCTGCTGATAAGAACAACTTCAATCTTCTTCTCACAGCAGTGCATGCGGGCTAGTGTGCACACATTGCAGGTCATACACCAAGGACGTGGGGTTGGAAGGCCACACCGCTGGGCGAAGGTAATTTGCCATTTGTCTTCTCATGCACCTGGCACACAAAGGTCGACGTGGATACGAAGCAACATTGGTGGAATACTTTCTCGGGGCAGCCACCGGGGGAATAGATTCGACGATACCAAAACCGGCTCGTGGAGAGTAAAAGTACAAGAGGCGCGATTCAACATGCTGCTCACCTGTCAAAAACCTGGCATGGTCCGGGAAAGGGACTTTATTGAAGAGGAAGCCCCAAACATGAAAAGAACCCTTGGCATCCAGGTAACTTACGAGAACTGCGCTGAAACGTATGCATTCGCTACAAGATTCTCGGGGTATGTGTCCCTGCGGCAAGGATACCACTGTCTGTTGTCAACGCGATTCAGGAATAGCAAGCAGGATAAAACCTCAATGGCAGGTATTGCTCTCAAGCGAAAGAATCTAAAAGCGGGAGAGTATCCCATCTATGAAAAATACGATGAAGGTCAAATTTAGTCATTTCTAATAGGTCTTTGCGAGAATTACAAGATCCTTATCGCAAGAGCTGGGGAAACAGAATCCAACTTTTATGCAGCCCTAGACAAGAACGTGGCTCCCAAATGGTCAGCAAAGACACTGCCCTGAAGGCGAGCAGCGGCTGATCAAGAACTGAACTATGTAGAAAGACAAGGACTTGAGCCAATTAGTATTTCTTTCTTTTCTTCTTTGTTGTGTTATGTTAGGGACAGTGGTCGTCCCGCGAGGACTGATGAGAGGAGAATAACGAATTTTGGTACTCCTGACTGCTTAGTTCCAGCTATTATTTTATTATCTGCTCTCTATCCTATTACCTCTCTTACTATAGACGCTCTTTCTTAGTGATGTATGAGAAGATAGAGGTTAATGGAATATACCCTTGCACTCTAGAAGCCACATTATGAAAGGATGTATCTCATCTTACATGGGCTAAGAGATGCTACGTCATACGTGTTATTCCCGGGTTCTCCCCACCCCAAATCCTGTTTTCCCTGGTTCGCTTGCGTCTTACATGCATACCTTGAACTTTAATTCCTGATTTCTTTTCTCTCTTTCATTTATGTGAGTTAATACTTGCTAGCAAAACAAAATGGCATTAAGAAGAAGCGCAAGAATTCGTGGTGCGGCTGAGAAAGACCCAGCCTTCACTGCTCAACCTGGGTTCCCAGTAATAGCTTCTCCTGCCAAGCCAGCTACTAAGCCAATCAAGCGTAAGGCACCAGCCAATAAGGAAACAGAAAACAAGAAGCCAGCGACAGGTTCGAAGGATGTCAAAAACGAAAAGGCCGCTCAGCCTCAATCAGGTCCGGGTGATAAGGCTTTATCATTATTCCCTGCGGAGGTATTCAACATGATTCTCGACAATGTAAGTAAAGCCTAGAGCATCCCATATAGAAACCCCGCTAACATACAGAGATCCAAGAGCCCAAGGATATGAGCAAACTCAGTCGAGTCTGCAAAGAGTTCTACTCGATCATGGCGCCACGTCTTCATAACCGTGTTGTCGCTGCTGCTTTGTACCACGCGCACATTCAAAAGCTCATTCGTGCTGTAGAACCATATCTCAGCATAGAGGTAAAGAAGCAATTGAAGAAGGAGGGAATCTATAAGGGACAACAAACAGAGTACCCCAAAGATGTTGATGAAAGCGCCATACCGTTGTCTGCTTCCCAGGTTCGTCAACTTGTTATTGGCGTTGTGGATCCAGGAAAAAATCACCAGCACATCTGTGAAAGATATATCGAGGAATCCCTCAAGAGTATGAGGAAGCTCGAGATTGTTGACGTCGAGTTTATCACAGAGTACGTGTGTTCACTCTTTTAATTGACCCATCTGACAATGCAGGCCAATTGCGCAGTATCTAGCTTCGTTAGAGAATCTTCAAGCTCTTAACTTGCACCCTACATCAGAACCTACATCAAACCGTTCTGATCAACAGATCCTAATGCCACTAACCAATATTAAAAACTTGAAGCATTTTACGGCGGTCCATATCAAAGACAGCATCGTCCGGAAGATACTGATGAGATCACAAGCAACTCTCAAGACACTGGAGATACACTCTGGCCGAAAAAAGTCACACTTTCTGGACGGTTTTCAAGATTTCAAGTCAGGTGGATCGCATGGTCATGCGTTTACGTCTTTGGAGCGAGTCGAACTAAGAGGAGTTGCTTTTGATGAGGTCTTCATCAAACTAATACAGAAAGCATTTGATTTAGTTGGTCTACGAGAGATTCGACTGGAAGGACTCGGTTCTGGCAGAAACCTTTTCATTCGCCACCTTATGGGTTTGCTACAGTCGTCCAACCACCAAAACATCAGCTTGAGGACCTTGTGTCTGGACGTCTCACGTAGTGAATTATCCTCCGCTGATGATGACAAAGTTGCCCAAGATCCATACTGCGGACTTATTGCGACATTCGACACTCTGACATCTCTCGAACTCCGAGGCTATCGTCAGCTTCGGAATTCTATTCCTCATGGATTCGGCATGCAAGACAGTCTTCTAAAAGCGATTCTTGGACATTCCGCCCTCAGACGCCTCAAGATATCGACCTATGGATCATACAGTGTCGGCAGGGTTCTTCATCTATCAGTGATAACTGTGGCGTCTATTGTTGATGGCCTGCCTGACTTGCAAGAGTTTGAGTTTGCGCCCAAGGAAAACGAAATTGTAAGGCAACTGATACTCCCCATTGTCTGATCAGTGCTAATTATTTTAGGACGAAATTGGCCGGGTGCTATCCCGCGCTCGAAATCTTACTTCTGTAGCCTGCACTCCTGGAGACTCTTACGTACAACGCATTCTCATTGGATTCTTGTCAACTGTTACAGACAGTGGAAAGTTTATATGGGAAGAACACTTCAAGCTCAACCGAGTCATCCTTGGAAGTTCAGCCTGGGAGGTTGCATCCAAGTTTGGCAAGCGGGAGAAGAGATGTGGTAAGCTAGAAAGAGCATATAGCCCTCATGACCAAGCAAAGAAAGTTGAGTTTCGAGAGATTTTGTCGAGATATCTTGTTAACGAAGGGTATGATCCTGAGTACAAATGGGTCAAGAGTGTGGCTAGGGAGGAATTAATGGACTTCTAGATACTCTAGTTTGAGCGCGATGTTTAGATTTTTAAAACTTAACATCTAACATACTACAAGATAAAAACGTTATTACCATATCATGCAGTGGGTAATCTACATTGCCTAATCTCGTAAGGAATTAGAAGTAGTCTTTTGTTTATATTTGGAATTGTGAGCTGGTCAATTATCATGAGTGTTGACTGTTGGTTATCAATCCTCACTAGCTATAAGGTCGCCATCTTGTTGTATCAGTCTTTGGAAATTAGGTGTTGTATCATACCTCGAATTATCACACTACCTTGTCAAGGGCGTGATTCCCAGGCAGTACAGTAACAGAGATGGAAAAGTCTAATCCGGCCACGGAATAGTCTACAATATGACTTTGAGGCCAAGAAATGGAATACCTGAATTGATTTGATATAAGTTTGGGTTTTCTATAATTATTTGAAGTTAAAGGTTATTATGGTGGATCCGTCGGGTTGTCCCAGCCGGAGCTTGGCCGGCGACGAAATTCTGGGAGATTAGTGTCATGCAAGCCTTTAATCTGATAAGAGAGCGCAGGGTTTATCACGCACAGTCGATTGGGTAATCACCCGGCGCGGTGGGTCTAGTCAACATCACAGATGTCCCCACGTAATGGTAAGCGTCTCCATCCCAGACAACGTCTAGCATCACTATCAATGGTGTAGTAAATAGGGCCCGTGGCTATCGTTACGATCTCTGCAAGGCATGAAACTAACTCTAGCGTAGCAGCATGGGACCATATAGAGAAGGTGGTATCCGGCATTCAAATATGGGAAAACATACATAATTAATAGGGCCTTTTCGTGTCGCGAACCGAACTTGCCCAGGACGGAACAATCGATAACTGACTTATCTTCTCAGCCTACCAGTACAAGTCTAATACGGTGAAGCCAAAGCGACATAACTCATCGCCCTCTCTACCAAGCCCACTCCCATCTCCTCCGTCCTCTCTATCGACAACGACAGTCCAGACACTACCATCACTCACCAAGGCATAAGCACATTCGGCGTAGACAGTGAGCATGTTAATAGCCATTGACGAATTATCAGATAACCTAGAGTGAGATAAACAACCATTTTCTCCCGTCACGCTTTTCAGAAGGCCTCATAAGCATTTATCATATCTCCCAGGTCATATCTATCATTAACAAGCGTGAGACAGTTCGAAACTTCTCCATGGTCCACTATCATTATGAGTATGATATCGCAGTCTTATATATGCTAAGAAGGGAGCGTGTTAGACGATACACCAATCAAATTGAGCTTCACGTACATATGCAACGTGCACTAGACAGTTATGGCGAATCGGTGGGCTGCGAGTTTAACTTGAATGATTCTGCCAATCCCAAAGACTTGTTGACCCTCGTTAATAGAGAGAAGTAGTGATATATTGCTGATAAAGGCAGTCATCCTGGTAACCTCCACAAGGAGGCTGAGGCTTTTCCACAAAAGCATGACCGCGATGTATGAGATGGCTACCTATGAGAGTTCTGCACTCGTTCTTTAGTCTTGCAAGACTTGGGTGAAGCATTCAGGAATGTACTCTTGCGCTGCAGAAACACTCTTTACTGGGCTAGACGAAGATATAACTATAGTTATCGTCATGTCCTAGCAGTTGGGGTGAGAAAATCACCAGTTCCGCAGGGTGCGAAGTCTACTCTAGTCTGCGTTCCCGATAATCATAGATACAGGGGTCCATATCACTTTCTCCTTTGATTTCTCCATGCATAGAGTCCACCAGAGAACTATTGTCGCTCCGTTGGAGTCCAGTTCCGGCGTCATTGTGGTTAGACTGTACTTGTAGACTTCGGTCCGCTAGTGCTACGGCGAGACTCACTCTACTAAGAGTCTGCTCTTCCATTTCTAAGGTTTCAATGACTTTAGTTTCGAGACTTATCCTCCAGCCTACCTTAAGATCCTCAGCAAGGTCTACCTCTCGTCTTCACCCCACGCAGAGTATATCGAATATTTAAGGTTATACCGCCATCTATAGACCTCGATGGGGAAACATCGCCAGAGATACGAGACTGGTTATAACCAGTACTTTGAGGTTTATTTAGAGTTCCCCGGTATTCCTAATATACACAAAGAGTCCAGCAAAATTATAGGTCTAGCTAGAAAGTTTTAGATTTCGGTGATAGCCGAGCTTAGATGTGAGCACTTGCTTTCTCTCTATGCTCTCGTTTAATTTGCCAAGATCCTAGAGCTAGACGGCATTCGCTATATAGAGCCTATCTCCGTCTACGAGGAGCTTGGTCGTATTGACTTTCATGGCTTTGGTTTAGATCACCAATCATCGTCTTATCCCTCCTCTGTGTGAGTCACCCTGATATAGGCCATCATGCCGTAGTCCTCCTTATTGACTCCCTTACTTCTTTCAATCTCAATCTGTACTGCTCACTTCTTGGTGCCGTCCGTTGAGGGAGATGTGTGTGTTGATGTAGGTGGCCAAAGCGTGGGCCAGGTGATATCTGGATAGTGCCTCGGGCATTATCCATTATCAGCACAGTCTATCTTGTCCAAGTGCTTATCTTATCGCGACGAGTGACGATTACGGCACGTGAGTGCTAGCGTAACTAACATCCTTGATCAGCTACCCTGTACGCCTTGAAATGAGTCATTACTTGAACAAATCACTCTACAAAAGAGGACAAAATGGACGGTTGATGACCAAACTTCGTGTAAGAAATGATTTCTTCAATTGTAGAGTCTCTGACAAGTCTATCTTCGCGATTTGTTTTGTCAAATGCGCCCCTACCAGTGATTCTGGTAAGTCACTAAAACCCTGCACGCATCTTCCAGCCACTGTCAATTCATGTGCGTTCAGAATTCTGGGCCCGGAGGAGTGAGTCATTGGCAGCAGAATTAGTTTCGCTCATACCGAGAGAGCACGATGTTATTTCTTTCTGAAGCCCAATTTATCAATGTTGACATGCTCCTATAGATATATTTCTGGCATGCACAATAATGACATTCCTTCCATCCAGGTGAGGGCACCCCAAGCTAATGCCAATTGTGTTGGGTTGGGGCCTGTCCAACAGAAGCTTGAGTTATCACGCCACAACCAAAATAATGCTTCTGACTATTGATCATATAAACAGCCGGTATCATGTCTCAACCGCCATTTTAGTTGCGTATCTATATTCCCCTTGTGGTTAAAAGTGTCATGTTGAGCTTGATGAGACATTACACCCAAACACTCGTAATCTGAGGATACCCTCTAAACAAGTTTGACGTGTCGCTCTCACGTTCAACCAGTGCATGGCTACCGAGAGATGGCTTATGGAATAGCGTTCGTTAAAATTAAGTCAGCGTTTTGGCAAGGAAATGAAGATGATGATGATGCTGAGATGACACCCTGCTGCTACTTCCTATTGTAAGAGCCAGGGAAGGTGCAAAGTCCGCTGTCAAGGTTTTGTCCACTGATGCAATATTTCAGAGACTGATAAGAGCTCTTGAAATGGAAAACTGGTGCCAATGGCGAAAGTAGCAGTGCAATAAAGATGGAAGAGCATGTTATCATAAGGTGCTGGAAGAAGCCTCGTTGAAGTCATGACAACTGCTCCGACGGCTACAAAGAACACGACTTCCTCAGAGATTAAGGATAATATCTTTTGCTTACATGATTATCTAATGGAAGAGCCAGCAAATAATAAACTCGGACAAACTCACTCCCCGAGCATACCGTGACATCCTGGGGTTCATAGCCTAGTACTACGCTTGAATGGGGTATCATTAACTATTCGTCAACTATCATTACCTTGCTAAAGTCTCTGGTATCCTGGCACTAACGGCCCGTTCCAACAAGCCAGTCAGCCATGGTTCATATGCTTCCTTGGCCCAGGAAGCAATAGCAGCAATGGCGGCTTGAAGCTGGTAGACACCAACGAGACTATCCGTGTCGCCGATCTTGCAATTTGCATCATATATATGCTCGTTCATCATCAGATCATATAATTCTTTCGGAGGAAGAGGTCACTTACAATTTCGGAGCCCGTATCCACAACAAATAGAATCATCTAGATACTACTATGGACCTAAATAACAGGTATAGTCTAGACCTTTTCCTGGCTACCAGCCATGGCGATAATGCTACGCATGCGTTCATGCCATGCAGCTACCCAGATGCCAAGCTGGTAATTCGCACTGTCGATAGTGCCGATGGAGATTTTGGCTTCGATGAACAGGCAAGCAGGCCTTGCGCGAAGAAGCTCGTACAGCGTCTGACTAATTGTATTTTGCCTAGATGACTGCTTTTTCGAGAACCCCCAATCAGAGTTTCCAATTTGCTGTCCTGGGTTGTAGTACCAAAGCAAAGTCAGCCATCTCATTGATTGGTGATGCCATGGCATTTGACCTAGCTTGTGTTGAGGCACTATTGTTTCCATGCTCAGAAACGCTTGACTCGCTTGCTTGGGAGGAGATGTGACAGCCGTTCTCCAGTCGTGACCGAAATTTTCAGGCTATTCCAGCAGATGTGATGGGTTCGACTTGGAGGAAATCAGAGTCGCGGGTTGTGTGCTGAAGTAGAGTTGTATGGACGAGGCAATTCCAAGCAGTCTCGGAACGGAACGAATTCCGCGACGTCACGGACTCATTGACCAGTTTTTCAAGATGAGCGAGGTCCTCCTACAGATTGGCAAGATTGTCTTCTTTATTCTCAGGTTGCCAAGAATAATTACGAACCTTTGAGCTCTGAAGAGACGGATGATCTCGAAGAGGTCCTGATAGAATGGACTCCGCCGCCTCGGCCCTAGCCAGTGAGTTGACAAGGGCTTTGAGATTCCTGGGGAGAATCTTTTCAAAATGGCTGACTGTAGTGAAGCGGACTGGCGGGTCAAGATTTAAAAAATCAGCAGTCTTCTGAACCTTCTTGCTTGGCGAAAGTATACGACTTCTAGACCGTGGCGTTATGGATCCATGCAGCGGGAGTCGAAAAGTAACCGAAGAGCCGGCGCTAATTCCCAGGGCGGCAGTGAAGGACGATTCGGAGGGTGCCGTGAAGGAATCTGGAGCGACACTGGATACATCATGTGACACTTGCTCTGTCCTTGCCAATTGTAGTCGTAGACGGGTGGGAGTTTGTTGCGGGTCGTAACGGAGGTCCGAATTATCCGAAAGACGTTGGCTTTACCAGGGCTCGGCATGTCTGTTGTTGTTATTGTAGTTGTGTTGTTGTTGTTGCCGAGGGTAGCGTTAACGTCATTGATCCACGCCTGAACCACGAATGCTTTCATCGCTAGAAGCAGCCACTGAATTCAAAGGGTTTTTTTTTGGTATAGATGGTATTGTAGGCAGTTGTGGTTCTAATGCGACTAGTCTGGATAGATCTTGCCTTTTTAGTTGTTTTATCTATAGGGCTATTTAAAGTCGCTGGTAATGAGTCTAGTATATATATATATACTTATCATTATTATTAATCGATCTTAAGCTAGTCGCTTCTAAGTTTTAATAACTATTTCTCTTAATATGTTACTTTTAAATCTTAATCTGACTCGCAATCTTCCACCTGTTGATGTGTAAAGTTAACCACTTGCGGAAGTCATATACAGAGTAGACTAGCCTGCCTGACTTAGACCCACATTAGTGACATCACCAAGCCAGCCTGAATTTAACCTCTTTATGCCCTGTAGATACCTTCACGTTGAGCCTTGTGCTCAGTGACTATATTATGGGCATCACTTATTAGTTGGTTCTTTTTAAATGTGAGAATGTCAGGGACTTGCAATGGCTATAGATGAGATAGAGCCTATAGGGGGGTCTTAATGCATTATGCTTAACCTGATAAAAGAAAAAACGAGATGCGTATAAGTATAATTACTGCCATTATATCTCATATGGATATACCTCTATCTTCTTCTTACCCTCTGAGTCTTCTTTAATCCATAGTTGCTTTCCTTCCTGCCACCTATGCTCTACTATATCGAGCTCCTCATAATTATCACCCAACGCATCTTCTAGACCTCTCATAACAGCTTCATTACAATCATTGACCTCCTTTGACTCCGCAGGGACGTCCATCTTACTAGGGTCTCCTCTCACAATAGTTACTCTGATATCATAGAGTCCTAAGTCAATTGCATAGTCAAGTGCTTCTATCAGTGACTCAAGGGCCTCTTGTCCTTCGTCATTTGCTGAGATATGCGCTAGAAATCGATCGTAGTATGGAGCTGAGTTTTCGTCATATTCGCCTATAACTGCTATTCTAACGCATGTTGCCAGGCCGGAAGTTTCAAGCTCTTGACCAGGATAGCCACCTTCCCAGGCACCCATTGCGACTTCTAGGGTCATTGCTATGCAGTACGTTAGTAATCATCTGGAAGAGTCCTTTTTTTAATTACCTAATGTATTAAAGCGAGGAATTGAACAAGCAAGCTTTAGTATACTGTAATATAGAGTAATTAACTTTATAACTGTAAGGCTAAACAGAGCATATCATTTGTTAATAGGATAGCTAGAATAACTGTTACGAGGATTATATGCACCCTGCGATCTGTTTCTTAGATGACCCTAGGAGGCAGAGCTTGCTTGAGGAGAGTTCTGCAAGAGTTAACATTTCGCACGTAGACACTCCAGATAGATGCTACATTCTACCTAGCTATGCCAGTACCATATGAGAATCCCTTCGAACTGATCGGGAGAATCCCCTTTACAAGACGGTCAGTGCTATCTGATATTCCATGTCAGATGGTGGCGTAATGAAATCACATACTGAGCTTATCTTTCTCGAGCATTATATATATTACGTCAAATAGAACATCGATTTCTTGATTCTTACAACGAGAACCTGCCATGCCTCTCTCGACGTCCGCACTTAAGGTTCGAATGGCGGCTGGCGAGCCCGCCTCGAGGTATCCGAAATGAAGGGTCTATAAAGTGCAAGTTAGCAGCAAAGGACCAGAAAAACTCAGAATCAATTGTCATTTATCAAGAAACCTACCTAGATGAATCTTGCCAGCGTTACAGTTATCCAGCTTCGACCGTGCCACTCCTTCCTAAAGATTAAGGACCAGAACTAGCATCGTAATGGGGAGATATCTACTCTTGTATTTTTTTTAGCCGAGTGATTGATTTTGATGCGGGTGCTTGCATGATGTCGTTTGATAGAAACATAGATGAGGTGGTCGACGTAATCATTTTCTTTCAACTTTAATCCATAGACAAGTGACTATTCCAGAGAATTGTCAAGCCTCTAGACCCAAGATCCGCTGGCATCACTTATCGACTTGGGTTACGGTACGGGCATCGTAGCGTGCACGGCATCGTTCGGCCAGTGGTGACCACTGAAGCCTTCTTATATTGTATCTTACGCTAGGTTAATTGGCGTCGTTGTTGGTGCTGTCACCTCTGCTTTCCAGCCAATCAAGCCTTGAGTTCCACGACAACATGTACTTACCCCACGTCTTTAGTAATGATAATATCGAGCTCTAGTATTCCTTACACCTCGACCGTGTACGACGCCTACCTCGCCTCTAAATTTATTGGAAGAGCACCTATCAGTGCGCAGATATTGGAAACCTCTAAAATTGTGAAATGTCATTAAACTGCTTCTAGGATCTAAATTGCCAAGTGTGTAGGTAAGTGTAGCTAGGATAAAGGTTCGACGCTTAATCTTACCTGGGGAAAGTCGCTCTTAACATCTCTCTGCGGAACAGTTGGTGAGTGGTTGGGCGGCTAAATAGCGGAACAATGCCAAGCCACAAGAAAACATCCATCTTGAAACATGATCTGATTGAAAGAGACAGGCCTTGGTACAGGTAATAAGTTCCTACGATATTGTTCCCTTGAATGCTCTCTCCTGACATGGAGATAAGAGGAAGCAGCCATTGAAACGTCAGTGTATTGCGTAGTGGCAGAAAATCAAGATATTGATACATCAGATTTGGGAACACAAGCAACAACAAGAGGCTGGATGTGCGTTGCATCTCTAGCTGAAGGCTTACTTGAGGGGTACCTATTCAGCGCCGGTGAGAATACCCCTGCAAGTAGACGTTCGAAAGCCTGAATCACAATCCATGCTTCTACTCTCATTATGCGCGACACGGCTTTGTACCGCTGCACGACGCCGATTGTGTTCATCCGGCACGTGGGTTGTGGTGACAGGTCTGCACGAAAGCAAAATGAGGCCCGAAGACCAGCCCTTACCTCTTCCTGAAAAGTGTGTAATAGCACACCGTTATTAGGTGGTCAGACCCTCAGAGACGAGAATCTGGTGTCCAACTTCCCAGCAGGTTTTGAATGAACTCCCTCATCTCACCTATGTCTTGGCTCCTATGTTTTCCTATCCATCGTCCTATAATACCCACTCCTTTCTCCATTCTATAGTGAGCTGCTATCATAACCAGGTCGTCGTATTCACCGACGGCGTATGCCAACTCTCGATTCGAACGCAACAACCGTTTCATGACTTCGAACCAAGACTATGATCAGCTTGAGCTGTAGGTCCCCGGGATAACTACAGGGGCTCATCCCGAAGATTCCACAAATACCTCGCTTCCTGGCCGTAATAAAAACAGCCCTTTCGCACAAGACAAAAATGGCAAAGGAAGTGATTCGCAGTTGATACGGAGTATTGATAGGCTCAGAGACGATACAGGATCATCCATGAGCTCCTTAAAAGAAGGCTTGATACAGAGCCCGACAACCTTGCTATAGCTCAAAGTTTATGTGCGAACCCTCTTGTTGCATGGACAGGGACAGTAGCACAATTAAGAGCTCCCGATGGGTCAGTTATTGGGAGGGAGTTTCTTCATAGCCTAGCGCCACTCGGCAAGTCATTGGTCGTGACAGCCGCCACAGGTGAGCCCGGACTCGTCTACCCATCTGATCTGAATCGTATTGGGGGCTATAAGACACATATCAGGGTCACATGGATTTACGAGCAAAACCTTATCAAGGCTCGTAGCCCATTTCAAGAATGGGTCGAGAACTTCGGGAAATACTCAGCGCCTTGGGAAGCCGAGCTATTCTGTGGCAACCATGCCATCCTCCAGAAGATTATCGACGGTCCGAGCGAATGTTGGCCAATGGGATGGGAGGTAGAGCCTATTATTAGAAGAAAGAATTAACCTCAGCAAGGCCTTTTCATCCAATACGTCGAAGCGAAGGACGCGCCCATCGCCGGTACATTGTCGAGGGTATGTCAGCCATATCGTTCTCCACCTCCGGCCGCGCTCAGCTAGAGCCTCATCATGACCTATGATGCGACGCATGTACTCAACGAGTTTCTGAGTTCTATTTGCTATTACGCCCAGGCCTACTCAAGCAACTAAGCTGCAGAGGAAAGCTTTCAGAAAACGTGATGACGTTCAGGGCGGTCCCACAGAGGAGCAGTCTCAGGAGGTTCACGAACCTCAGGAGCAGCCATCAGAGGTGCCGTATATTCCTAACGATGAACTCCTTGTCCCTCGGTCGGATAATTTGCCGACATAGCCGACATAGCAGCGGGTGAAATTCTCGAAACCTTCGAAGGGATCAGGCTAGTACTTTATTGCTTTTAAGACCCCTGAAGCTCGCTGAGGGGGAAGGGGAACAAAGCAACTAAACAATCAAGACGTTTCGCACGTATATTATCTATCAAGTACCTATCATGCCTCTGATAGGTCATGCGTTCCTTCATCATGGAGACTCACTGATGAACGAACATCAACCAACATTCATTGACCCTCCTAACCACGACAATTCCATATACACTTAGCCGCGCAAGCCAAATCGTGGAGTGTCGTACGGGTTGTTACATTGTTGCGCCCATCCCCGCCATATGAGGTGGACGGATATCCATGCCATCAGAACTCGGGATGGACTACACATATGAGAGGCACGAGCTTGTAGATACTTGGCTGAATTGAGCTTCGCACTATCTTACACACAGTATACAGAATGATTCAAGGGACGAGTTGTTACACGACGTGTTGGAAAATTAGAATAGCCAGATCAGCCTTAAAGGCATCGTCAAAAAAGTACAAGCGAGACTGCACATGAGAAATCTGAGAAAGTCCAAGATATCAGTGAATGTTAAATCTACTTATCCACAGTCCATCGATCCAGCAATTTGACCAAGTGTGCTAGGCAATGAATACATCCATTTCACTCCGAGACCTCCAATAAATAACTCACTACAACAAACGCTTCTCATAAAGACCCACAAGCATAGTTCAAAGCGTCGTATTCCATGCCTCAAGGCGTGTTGTAACACGTCTTGCCAGTTTGCATGAATAAATTGACACTCGTTCGTTTGGGGCAGTTGATCTTCCGTAAAATTGATCAAGAACCCCATTTGGGGTTGGATGTTGAGAAACAGAACTTTCCAACTTCAGTTCTTACTGCAGTTTTCATAAGCAGATGAGTCGCTTTGAGCCTCTAGGGCTTCTGAAATCTTTCCGAAAACTTCTCGGTAGTCTCTAAGGGGTTTGTTACGCTGGCTTAGGACGCCTATAGCGGTGGAATCCGGTATTGGGGTGCGTCTAGGGTACTTTACATAGCTGAAATGACATTAATATTTCTTACATGGTTTTGCGATAGCATTTCAGTCTCTCTGATATACCAAGTCCAAGTTCTCCCCTTTACTTTTAGCAAGACTACCTAAGCTCAAGTCTGAGGTGTCCAAGTACCCTAGAGCGTAGCTCAACAGCCGCACTGGCAGAATGCTAGCATTTAGCGTGGTAAAGATTAGAGCGAATAGAAGTGGATTAGTAAGGCAAATACGTAGCTCTAATTGTGGCGCAACTGATTACCTACTCGCCAACAAGAATGATCGTTCAGAGGGAGTTAAAATTGCAGTGAAGGACCCGCCGCTAACCAAGCCTCAATTTTTACTTGAGCCAAGTGAGAGAATAATTATCCAGAGTGGTTGAATAACAAGAACAAGAACAAGGCCGGATGTCTTTATTTCCTCATACTTTTGAACTCGTGCTTTGGACGTACCACGCGCGCACATCTTCAACTCCGGGATCTACAAGTCCGAAATAAAACAAATCCGTCTCCGCCTCCACCTCGAGATCCATCTCGATCTGGATCTTCCTCGTCACGTGCAGCCGCCATGATGCCTGGGGACTCGTCTCCGAGCGAGACAAAAAGCGACGAGAAAGGCCACCAAAGAAGCTCGTGTCGAGTACATCAACGAGAAACGACCTGAATTGGCACGCTTTCGATTCGTCACAACCCAACAGTTGCCAGAACTCAGCGAGCGGATCCTCCAGAACCTCCAGAGCATTATCAGGGTAACCGTTGATGCAGATCAAGAACTAGACCCGTTGCTACAGCTTGGTGGTCACATTCACAACGCTATCTTCAAAGAGAACGATTCAGCGTTGACGAGGGTCACTCGAGACAAAAAGCTCTGTTCCATCAGATCGACACAAGAGATGCTCTTAAGTATATTAAGCGGGCGGCAAACTTTGAGAGACGAGTATTAAGCAAGACCAAAAAGCCCGCAAAGACCGGTAGTGATAACATAGCCGTAGCTGACGAGTCAAACGCTACGACTCCGAGTTTGGCAACTGTTTCTGCTTCCGACCTTAACACCCCTTCAGGTCATACTTCCAAGAGGCCACTCCGAAGCCCAGCCACGCAAACACCAGCCAAATGTCCAAGACCTCTGAATGAAAGGGATGCAGAGCCACCCACGGAGAGTAATAATAAGGCTTTAGGTCCTCAAGATCGTGCATGGGAGAATTCTGATTTTGTCATGGATGGCAGAAGGCGATTGGCAGACCCCACTGAGTGGCTGACCGGCGATTCCTTCGATCTACTCGTCCGGAAGGTACTGCAGCCCGAGGACTCCTCAACCTTCGGTATTTTATATTCCACCTGGCTGAATATACTCCAGAAACACGGATACAAATCAAAGAAAGCCTTCCACGTATGCTTTCTAATTGAGAGACGATCTTTTGTCTTTTCAGAACTAAACCACTGAGGCACTGGTCTTTGGTCGTGCTGCATCAACAAGATGGCCAGTGTGTGAATGTCGACTACTACAATAGTATAAAAGAAATTGATTGCACCAAGAGCATCGCAAAAGCATCAGGACATGTGCTAAAGAGTATCGAGCTGAAACGGGTGGTAAGTCATGCTCATCACAGCGCCTTGCTCAAATGCTGATTGGCCGGTGAAGGAGAGATCTCCCCAGCAACTAGACGGACATAGCTGTGGTATTTCTGTGATCTCGATTGTTGAGCACGTAGTCTATGGCAAGATGATTCCCAACGAGCTGGGCTTTGAGGTGCAGAGACAAAAATGGCTAGCCAAGGCCCATTCACTTACTGTTGGACCAACAGGGCCCGCAGGACCTCGAACGACTATTAATTCGCAACTTCAGTCTATGGTGACTGATTCTACTCTTCCGAGCTCTTCTGCCAGCAGTCCTTTATCAGCCGAAAATTCCCCACCTGCTAGTGGTCCCTTGCATCAAGCGAACGCTCAACCACCAACCATCATCCTCACCACCAGCACTCCTCGCGACCTGGCCAAGGGTAACAGCAGCATCAAGTCAGAGGTCGAACACATCCGAGCCGACATCAAGAACAAATGATAGATTCTCACCAGCATCAACGAGCGAGGCGGGCCTAAAGAACGAAACCTGCCGAATATATGTCCCAGATCACCGACCGTGTCAAGTCTTGCAAGTCTTGGGAGAGCGAAGCAGAGCAGAAGGTCATTTTCCCTTCTATCAGCAAGGTTGAAAAGGCGCTGCAAGGATTTGCAGCAGATACTTTCACGGAGATTGAAAGACTTAGCTTGATTATCTATTGAGGGTTTGCTCTATAACTTCTAAATGCAAAGAAGCCGGCTTCAACAATAACAAAGAACACAGTTTTTTTTTTATCTCGGCGGCATTATAACTCAATGCCCACACAATTGCCTTTCAAGCTGCAGCACAGCAAAGTTAGTACTTTTGGCCTAAGATAGCTGGAGGAACATGCTGTGTATTTCTTCTGGTAGAGTTAGGCTGCTGAACGATCGGTTATACGACGCTTCCAAAGGCGCTGTCACCCAATCTTGCCATATGCCTAGTGGTTGCTGTCATGGCTGGCAGGGGGGCATTCCCAATGTCAAGGCTTTAAGCTCGGAGTTGGGCACAACACTGATAAAACGGCTTTCACCATTGCGCAAGGATAATCAAAGACCTCCAGAGTTCGCCATTCTCACCTTGTTCCACCAGCTTCGATCTCAGCGTCTATTTCCGGTCTGTCAGAGCGCAAAGGCTAAAAACAAAGTGAAGATTAACAACGAAACATCTGGAGAAAAGCTCTTACGACTCCATTAACTTTTGGATATCCGATCAGCCCTATAAGCAAAATGCTGAGTGCATTTTCCCGTTGAGATTTCTTTTTCGCCTCACGTTTGCGCAATCGCGGGGTGGCACGGCAACAAACATAACAACTCCACAGATGCGAAGCAAGAACTGGACATGGTAGTACTTCTGCGTGTTAAAAGCGTGAGTAGGTTTTCTCAAATGAAGTCGCCATTCACTATTGATACCGAGACATGTAGCGGTCCATGAAGTGTTTCTGGTGTGTTGTCTGGTTGTTGGTACGAGATACTATAATTGAATCTTGCCGAAAGGAGCATCGACTCACTTATAGATGTCCTTGGCCTTGTTGGTGTTGGTCATGCAAGCTCACTAGCGCTTCTCAAATGGAATAACCGAACATAGGGGCTGCCGAGAAGCAATGATAATGCTAAATGTCTCTCAGGGACTATGCAACGGGTGCGAACATCATGGTCTAGAATGCTCATTTCGCTGGCCTAGGGGACATAAACGACCGGCAACGACGAGGTCAGTGGTAATTCATCGCTCGTTGATAAATTGAGTCCTGATACGGGACATGATACTTTGCAGGAACAGATGAACAACTGGGTCAGACCCTTCGAGTAAATTGGCATTTATGCTCGGTGGGTTCTAGTAAATTGGCCATTCATACCTTGCTGCGTACCAATGATGATAACTTGTTTGTCCTTAACTTTCTTGACAGAACAAGAACAAGACCGGCTTAACTACATGTAAAATTGAGATTGGCCCAGGTAAGGAGTAGATGCCCAAGAGCCTCCAGGTAAGGTTCATGAATGGCCAAGGCCTGCGCAGGATTGCCACTTTAAATTTTGGCTTTAAGAAGCGTGGTAGATTCGCATGTCCAGCTTTAAACAGCTCATAAACCGTCTCGACTACCAGAAATTAATCTCATCTGAGTTGAGGGCGTCAGGTTCAGATAATATACGTTGCAAAGCATCCAACACACTTTCCAGTCTCTGGATATACAGCACTAGCAGCTGCTAAATATCTTTCGAATGTCCCCCAGTATCGCTGCTATATTTAGCTGGCAGAAGCGATATCTCAGCCCCTGGGTAAAGCTGTCTCGACCTCCACACCTCTTCATATATATGTTTTCTTAGTATAGCACACCCGCGCAGGCCTGATTCCGACCCCCATTCCTAATAGATACCGTTTCCGGCATAGAAAGTGGAATATTACTATAGATATAGATAGCAAGTTTACTAGATTAGGTATAAACTAGCATATAGCACTTATCTCAAATAATAAATAATCTCTTACTTAACTAGCTAGCATTATATAAAACTTAATATAATTATAAAT
>JAPERM010000566.1:0-10276 GCA_030411635.1 Fusarium sp. MBC 119 | reverse complement strand
AACTGATAGCTTGGCATAGCTAATTACCGTGCTGTCGGTCGCCAGCCGAGACTAACACGGTCAATCTCTACCTTCTTGCATAAGGCAATATGCTAGTATCAAAACCAGGCCCGATGGCATTGGCCGACTTGGACCGACACTATTCTGGCTGGGTTGGTACCACCAAACACCCAGTATCTCTTTTCTTGGTTGAACCCTCTCGCCCTTTTCCTGCATTTTCGTGCTCAGTGTACCACCTTCTTAGATACTTAGTAATACCAATCTGTCTTATGAACCAAGAACTCCTCAACCCGTTGGACAAGAAGCCGGACCTGTTTCCTTTGCATGATCTCTCCAGTATAAAGAGAGGCGGCCAACCTATGCTGCAAGATCCCAAAATGTTTACTGCCGTTACATCGCTGAAATTGGCTTCAGAACACTTCCCCCACCAAAACACGCTGTTCTCAGGGTCCCCGTTTCCTCCCCTCATAGGTTCCTCACCTCAAGGCACATTTTGTCTCCTCGTCACACAAGGCCAAGACATGCAGTGTCACACTCCAATCATCTTGGACCTTCAGCGCCACAGCGCTTACCTTCGCCCTACCAAGGTGCCAAAGCCCCGTTGGTCTCATCAGCGGCTATGAAATGGAAGTCAGCGTGGTGGCTGTGCTGTTGATGCCTAAAATCCCGTCATCTCAGCCCGATGGATGCATGATAGAAGAATCTCTTTCCCTCATTCAATTCTCGAACTCTCCTGCTAAAATTAGTCTCTACTAGCATGAGTAATCGGTTCGTGGAGCGGTGTTGAATGCCTGTTCACTTTGAACCTTGAGTCTTGGGCGTGATTCGGAAACCTGGCCCGAAACCGTTTCATGAGCGCCTGAAAAACCGCCCTCGCAAGAATTCCTCAGCCATTTACGAGGAAGCTCCAGCAGCGAATACGCACCAAGTCCAGAAGACTTATTTCGATTCCCGATATTGCCGTTGTACAGCAATTCACCAACCCCTCCCCATAAGGGTTTGCAATTATCTAGTTCTACATAGAGGCAATAGGTGAGTCGTTTCTATAAACCATAAGCGACGGTGACCTAATAGTTCGGATTTTAGCATCACCGACCGCCGCCGCAACGTAGAAGACGATCTTACGCTTTGATGATGACTTCAGAGGTGGTTTCCGAACCCTTGACTCACAATGACTACAGCGTTGGATGGGTCTGCGCGTTGCCCGAGAAGCAGACCGCGGCGACGGCCATGCTGGATGAGATGCATGCTAGCCTCCCGAAGCCGCCGAGTGACCACAATACTTATACACTCGGATCCATTGGCAAGCATAATGTAGTTATTGCTTGCCTACCAAAAGGCAAAGCTGGCAACACCTCAGCAGCGACTATTACCACCAATATGATATCCACTTTTCCGGCTATCAGGTTCAGCCTTATGGTCGGTATCGGTGGTGGCATTCCGCCCAAGGTTCGACTCGGCGACGTTGTGGTCAGCACACCAGTTGGGCAATTTCCAGGCGTCGTGCAATGGGACTGCAATGTGAAACAGGCTGGCAAATTCGAGCGGACTGGGTCGCTGAACAATCCACCAAATGCATTACTAGCAGCTCTGACGAAGGTGGAAACGGACCATGAGCTAACTGGGTCTCGGATACCTGAGTACCTAGAGAAAATGAAAGACAAATGGCCAAGACTAGTGCCGAAGTACCTGAGGTCAGATTCACTTGAAGATATATTATTCAAGGCAGGCTCTGTCCATGTTACCAAGAGCACCACGGATCGCAATATGATCTCGGATGATGACAAGGGAGAAGTGGAAGAAGACGAGGAATACAACTGCCGCTTCTGCGATAAGGCCCTGATGGTGAAGAGGAAGCCCAGAGAAATGCGAGTACACTATGGTTTAATCGCATCCGGGAATACCCTTATCAAGGACGCTAGTTTCCGCAACAAGATTAACCAGAATCTAGGTGGCCAAGTCCTCTGTGTTGAGACGACCGCTGCGGGGCTAGCGCACGCCTTCCCCTGTATCATTATCCGGGGTATCTGCGATTATGCGGATTCACATAAGAATGAAGCGTGGCAAGAGCATGCGCCCGCTGTGGCGGTTGCCCTTGCGAAGGAACTCTTGCACTATATACAGCCGAGTGACGTTAAAGGAGAGCGTATGGCAAAGGACATTCTGAAAGAGAGTGAGTGAATACCGTGTTCTTCTACAGTATTAGTAGCAATCTTCTAATGGAAACTTTAGTTCAGAACACCGTCTCACGAACTGAGGCAGATATCAGAGAAGTGAAGTCCAAGTTCAATAGGAAAGAAGACATGGATATCTTGAAGTGGCTCACGCCTATCAATTACGGTCCCCAACAAAGTGACTACTTGAGTCAACGTCAAGAAGGCACTGGGCAGTGGCTTCTACGCTCGAAGGTATTCCAGGAATGGGTAGAGACTGATAACCAGACGTTATTCTGTCCGGGGGTTCCTGGAGCGGGTAAAACGATCCTAACATCGATCGTCATAGATAACCTCACTACTCGCTTTGGAAATGCCAAGGACATCGGCATCGCCTACATCTATGGCAACTTCCGGCGGCAAGATGAACAGAAGGCCAGGAACCTGCTCGAAAACCTACTCAAGCAGCTGGCTCAAGGTCAGTCGACTCTGCCAGCTTGCGTGAAATCCCTCCACGATGAACACAAGCACAAAGGGACACGACCCTCCCTTGACGAAATCTCAGCAACTCTCCAGTCTGCGACCCGCCTGTATTCTCAGGTTTTCATAATCGTCGACGCACTCGATGAGTTCCAGGTACCTAGTGGCTGCCGGACGAGATTTTTGGAAGAGATTTTCAAACTCCAAACTGGATGTCGAGCGAAGTTATTCGCCACCTCAAGATTCATCCCGGAGATCACTGAGACTTTCAAGGACAGAGCAACATTCGAGATCCGGGCCCATGATGAGGATGTGCTACAGTATCTAGACAGTCGGATATCACAGTCGGGGCAGAGACTACTACAAACAAATCGTGAAGAGATCAAGATGGAGATCACAAAGGCAGTTGGTGGAATGTAAGTTCCCGCCCAGATTCCATGAAACCAAGCCTTAACACCAGCTTAGGTTCCTCCTTGCACAACTTCATTTCGACTCCGTGTGCACAAAAAAGACACCAAAAAACATAAAAGATGTGTTGAATACTCTCTCAACGGGACCGAAAGCATATGATCTTGCCTACGAGAAAGTCATGGAGAGGATCACTAGCCAGGATCCAGATTCCGCGGAGCTGGCCAAGCAGGTCCTCTCATGGGTTGTATGCGCAAGGAGGCTTCTAACCACATTAGAACTCCAGCATGCGCTAGCAGTCGAAGTTGGCGAGCCCGAACTCGATGAAAAGAACCTTCCCCAGATTGACGACATGGTCTCGGTGTGTGCTGGGCTAGTCACGGTTGACGAAGAAAGCGATATTTTTCCGATTAGTCCACTACACAACACAAGACTATTTCGACCGGACGCAGGAGCTGTGGGTTTCACATTCACAGTCGGATATTACAATAACATGTGTCACATATCTCGCCTTCAGTGCCTTTGAGAGCGGAATTTGTGCAAGCGAGGAAGAGGGGGAGAACCGACTGCTAGCAAATCCGTTTTATGACTACGCTGCTCGCAACTGGGGGCATCATGCTCTCACGGCTTCTATGGATGGGGATCCGTTAATTTTAAGTTTCCTCGAGTGTGAAGCCAACTTAATTGCCTCCTTCCAGGCGACGATGGCTCTTAAACGCGGTTACTATGCATGGTGCCTTTACACTGATCGGGAGGAGCCCATGCAAGTAATAGGAGTACACGCTGCGGCATATTTTGGACTAAGCAACACGGTGTTGGCCTTATTGAAGAATGAGCATAATGCGGATTCCAAGGACGACTTTGGATGTACGCCGTTGTCGTATGCAGCGCAGCAAGGTTTCGAGAGGATCGTCGAGCTACTCGTTGCGAGAAATGAAGTCGACCTTCACTCCTATGATTTCGTTTACGGTATGAGGCCGCTATCTTGGGCCGCAAAGGGCGGGCATGAAGCTGCTGTCAGAATGCTGCTCGGCAAGGAAGGAATTATCCCAGATCTGAACTGCAGGGAAGGGAGTCCACTCCTATTGGCAGCAAAGAATGGGCATGATAATGTTGTCAAGCTGCTGCTCTCCAGAGATGATGTTGATCTCAATTCGATTGACTATGGAAGAATGACGCCCTTATCTTGGGCTGCACGCAACGGACACGAGGCTGTTTTAAGACTGCTGCTTAACAAGAGAGGTGTTGTCCCAGAATCTAAGGATATCCACAAACGGACACCGCTGTCATGGGCCGCAGAAAACGGACATAGCGCGGTGGCCAAGATGTTGCTCGATATAGATGGTATCGACCCAGACTCTAAGGATAGCGCGAAACAAACCCCGTTGTCATTGGCTGCAGGAAACGGACATAGCGCGGTGGTCAAGATGTTGCTCGATATAGACGGTATCGGCCCAGACTCTAAGGATAGCTTGGGACGAACCCCGCTGTCATTAGCCACACGGAGAGGTCACGAAGGTATTGTAAAACTGCTGCTAGAGAAGAAGGGGGTCGACCCAGACTCTAAGGATTACAAAAAACGAACGCCACTGCTATGGGCCGCAGCACAAGGATACGCTGCGATGGTCAAAATGCTTCTGGCTATAGACGCCGTCGACCCAAACTATGAAGATGTGCTTCATAAAACGCCTCTTTTGCGCGCTGTGGAGAACGGCCATGAGGCAGCAGTTAGATTACTTCTGGTTAGGAAGGTCGAGAAATATGGTGGAAAACTACTTGGGGCTGCCGCGGACAGGGGATACAGGGCAATCCTAAAGCTACTCGCAACTAGCAGCACCATCTCCGACTCCCAGGACGAAGTCCAAACGCCGACGGTGCAGGCTGCGGGCGATGAAGCAGAGGATATACCGCCGATACTTGTGGGAAGCGGTTCACAAGAAGAGACAACGCTGCATTGGGCGGCGGAAAATGGGCGATTGGCCGTGGTGAGAACCCTACTGGAAGCAGGAGCGAGCGTCGACGAGTGGAGAGTCACAACAAATGAATGGTCGTATGGGAAAGCTACTTATTCTTCCAACAACGAACGGACAGCGCTTCACCTGGCAGCTGATCACGGGCATATGGCGATAGTAAGTCTCTTGCTAGATCATGGAGCGAACGTCAACAGTATTTCAACCACAACTACCATGCTCATCCAATCCATGAACACCAGAACTGTCAGAATAGGGGAGAAGTGGCTTGAACCCAGATCTAAGCATAAAGCACCTAAGAGACTAAGAGCGACAGTTGATTTAGCAGCGAGCAAGGGGTACAAGGCTATAGTAAACTTACTCCTAGAGAGAGGAGCAGAAGTGCACGTGTGGTAGGATAATTAACATCAAGAAACTAATACTCCGATGGGTCTACGCTTCCGTCGTCTCATTTATCCCAATGCGCTTATTCACCGCAAATGCGCGTGAGCGCGAAATCGTCAGCACCAATGATAATTGTGTCAAAGCTACCCTGACACTCGATTGTGAGAGACAACGTGGTAGGCGAGTTCTCACCCTCACCCTGAGCGCTGAAAGACTGGCTATACGACCTGAACCCGTAAGGACCATTGTCGGTCAAGGTTTCACTTGAAGCGAGGACTACACCATTGATGCTAGGGGTACCCTGACAGGAAAAGTCGCGGCCATCAATGGCGGTTTGCAAGTTAAAATAGTAATCCAGCCTGTAGGACCCTGGGTCTAGAGCGGGAAGCGACTGCGAGAAAGTAGTACTTTTCCTGGCTTGGGTCATGGTGTTGTAGCTGGTGCAAGCTAGAATTAGTTTCGGTTGCTTGGATGACGGGGCATAGAACTTGAACTTACAGGAAGTTGGGGTCGGAGCGAGGATTGATTTGAGAGACAGTGACCCCATCACCAAGGGTCCATGGAGTAGCATCATTGTTGTCATCGAAGCTAGGGTTGACGAGGATTTGAGTCTCGACGCAGGGACCGGGGCCGATGGGACCAGCAGTGGTTGTCGTAGTGGTCGTGGGCTCGAGAGTTGTGCTTATCTCGCTCGCGGGCTCAGTGACGGTAGTCTCAGTGGTGGTCGCAGTAGTCTCGGTTGCAGTCGTCTCAAGGGCACTGGTAGTCTCTGGAACGTCTGTAGACTCGGTGATGGTCGTGTCGAGCACGGTAGTGTCAGTAGGCTGAGTGGTACCCTCAGTGACAGTCGTGTCGACCACGTCGGTCGTGTCAGTGACATCGGCAGTGATTGTTGAGGATGCAGCCTCCTGAGTCAAACTGGTCGTCTCGAGAGTGATTGTCGAGGACAAATTGACGGAGGAGTAAGGTTTGCAGGGCCCAGCGTTGACACCAACACTGAGAACAGCAGCCGCTAGAAGAGCGAAAATTCCGTGACGAGCCATTGTGAGAAGCTAGAGCGAGTGGACAGTGCTGAGCACAACAGTATTAGATACGTAATGAACCAAAAGAAAATAGCTTGCCGGGGCATCCTAAGCTGGGAGTTCGGGAGTTTTATTTCCTCGCACTACAGAGGATCCATGCAAACAATTTCGATCTGACCTCTATCAGGGGAGAATCAACGCCACAACTGTCAATTATTGGCTTTTAGCGCGCACTACTGCGGTTGCATATAATTCACCCATTGAATTACTGTTAGGTCGGTACTTCCACCTTCTTAGCAGCAATAGCTTAAGCCAAATAATTGTCTTGTCTTGACATAGCTTTCTAGTGTGATAATAAGAGAACCAGCTCTATCAAGTACCCCATTATAGCAAAGATATAAACCAACTTCTTAGAATCTTAAAATCAAGAAGCTTCCATTAGAGGCACGAAGTCACGAGCTAACAGTTGGACAGGGATCACAGTGTAGTTTAGTGAATCCGCGGTAGCGCAGAGCTTAAATAGGTACGCTTCAGGGGTATGGTAATTTCCCCCACGCGCAATCTATAAAACCTCTTTCCCTCTTCTCTAACAAGACCTTGAGATCATCCAATCCACTATCCTTTCTGAGTTTAGAGTCCTAGAGATCTCTTGTTAGAGACATCAACCTCGTGACTCGAACAGTTCACAAACCAAAAGGGTATGCTTGGACCTAAATAAGGACATCGGCATCGCCAATATTAAGACGGATAAGACTCAACGTCTTCAGAGAGACTCTAGTCTAGGCTGCATCGTATACTAGACAGTTTATCTTTTCCTTTGTTTAATTGTTTTATACTGAGGTTCCAGGCCATTACCAACGAGTTTATAATATCGAATTCTCCTCTCGTGGCATAGCAGGCTTTAGGAGTGGATGAGTCTACCGCTGATCTTATCACTAGTGACGTCGGTCTTGATCGTAACTGTCTCATTGGTGATATGTCACTTGTAGAAAGTAGTAGTGCTGGTGCGTGATATAGATATGCCCAGTCTTGGGTAGGCACCGATTTGATGTGTCTTTGTCGGGACATGATATCGTCTATGTTCTTAATGACCTGGCTCTTATTCTTATACTGCTCAATATGTATGTCGGCCGTTGGAGTACAGTAAGAGCCACGCTATGGCTTACCGGCGCACTAAGCTCAAGTTGCAGTCTTTGCCATAAGCGTAAGGTCAAAGTACTGCGTCCCTTGGCCTGTCAAGACCAGACCTGAGCTCGGCGAGGTGGGCCTATGCAACCATTCAACCACATCATCTCCCGTATGTCCTCTCTCGAAGGTAACATGGTTTGTATTGATCTACCTAAGTCAGCTAGCTAGCCAGTTAACCGTTCACAATCCTAAGTTTGCCGCAGCAGTAGCTTGCGGGCCTAGTTAACACCGTAAATCCACCATAACCGCTTTCTAGGAAGAAAATCCACCAATCAGATACAGGAGGGAAAGCCGCACTTCGATGAAAAACCCTAACCAACTGTATGTCCTGTCTCAGAGCTACTCCCCGGGCCATATTCGGCTTCCCCGACCTCAGCTTCCTCCCGCCCTCTCGCCTCAAGTTCGGTGAGGAGGGTCTTCGCTTCAGGCCTCGCTTCAGGAGGTTGAATAGATAGTATGCTCATCACCATTCTGAGGAGGGTTATTAAAACAATGTCCTTCGCAAAATTTGAACCGGGGGTTTTAATACTACCCGCTCGCTCGTCTTCAAGTTGCCTTTTCAATTCGCCAAGGTGGCCCTGGGTCTGCTGGTTATGAAACCCACGATCCTCCTCGGGGTTTCCTGGCTCCCTAGCCTCGGACCAAAACTGATGAAGCTTGTCCTCACCAGAGTGTAGAAATACCACTATCAGCGCGAAGCAGCAGCCCAGGGACCAAATGTCAGTCTTGCTTGACGGAGGTGGCAGGGACTGAGACTGGGAGGCCGATGACGAGAGTGATACTTGGCACTCGGGTGCCATGTACTCGCGAGTGCTCATGTGCGACACTTCAGCGCTAATGTTGATGTTGCTACTATTTTCTCCACGCCGACGTATGTTGTAGTCTGTAATAACGGCGCGCACACTTCCTTCTGGAGCGGTGTGAGTAAGTGCCAGGAGGATATTATGGGGTTTGAGGTCGTCGTGAATGATTGCATGCTTATGGAGGAACTGGAGACCGCGCAGACAGTCCTTAGCGAGCCGTTCCCACGGCTTCCGGTTGCTGGAAGAGGACAATTTGAACCATGACCTGTTCCCGCGAAAGGGATCCTCGAAGAAATCACCGAACGACTCGGTGGCCCACGGTGATACTACGAGGAAAACAGTCAACACTGGATCACGCGTAAAGTAGACTTTGTTAAAGTTCAAGAAGTTGTCGCACTCCTTGATGGCCTTGAGGACCCTGAGTTCGCTCAACACTGCTTCCAGTTTCTTGATATTGTCGCCAATGGCAACCTCCTTGATGGCCACTACTTTCCGCCGCTCGCCCATATTCTTCAGGTCCGTCACCCGGACTCGCGCATTATTCTTGGTCAGCATGGCTGCGTGGACTACAGCGAAGCCACCTACACGCGGCTTCTCATCGGAAAAGAATTGGTACCTGTCAGGGCAATCTTGTTGTCCAGAGGTGGGGATGGAGCCGTCGAAGACGGTTACTTCTGGGATCTCAGCCTTCTCTAAGAGCTTTGCAAGCTTGCGTTGACTTGATGTCGAGTCTGAAGGCAACACTGCTGTGTGTGCGGGTACAGTCTCATCTCGCGGCCGCTCCTGTTGCTCCGGCTCTGTCAGTACCACGGGTCTTGCCACGGGACGAGACCGCGCCCATCTCGATGCAAGGTTCTCCATGTGTTTGGACAATTTAGGCAGGGTTTTGGGGAAAGGGAAGGCCCTAAAGGAATAAATATTCCCATGTGTGCCTCGGGTTCTGTAGTAGCTAGACTTGAGCATTTCCCAGCACATGCAACACGACAACTTGCTGCAGCCGATAAATCTGTGCAGTTTTAGTGGGTACTGGCGCTGGACTTGTTGGAGTATCATCAGAATTTGAAGCTCGCAGTGGAGGTACTTTTGTATCCTTGGGATCTTGGTCGACCGCAAAGCCTTGTCTAAACGCTCGCGCTTTTCAATATCCTCTGGCTTCTTAGATCCATCGAGTCTAGCTTGAACGTCTGTCTCAATTTCGAGCGGCTGTTGTCCGTTCGGCGAGAGCGCTTTCTTAGACCTGAGATACTGGCAACGTCAGATCTTTGCGTCAAGTAAATCGCTCGTACTGGGTACATCGTCTCCTACCCAGCCCTTCAGGATCTCGACAAGAGCAACAGGGTCAAGAACAGCATGATTATGCAATTTTTGCTCAGGTATGTTGTACCGCGTCGCCAAGTCCACCTTTTGGACAGGGACGATGTGCACCTTCTTCATCTTCGTCATTTCCGCTTGAAATTTCTGAATTGCCCGCCAGATGGCTTCGGGCGTTGCAAGTAGCTCAAGAAATTTAATCAGCTTCAAGTAATTCTGCAAGCTGTCATCCGTGGACTTGGACTCCAAACGCGTCAATGGGCCTCGGTAATCCTGCCGGCTACGCCTCCGCCAGTAGCTGTAGAGGGCCTGAAGAAGAGTGTCATGGTATAGATCTCTGTGCGAAGCGAGATTGGTGCATTTAGAACGAATGGTCTCAACTTCGATCCACTCTGCCTCGACAAGTTCCACGTCCTGGCGGTATAACCTGCCACGTCTAGTCAGCTTCTTGTAGGAATTTCTTCTTAAAGACTAAGATGCTCATAAAGAGAGTTAACTCATACACGGGTTGCTGTCTCTGGGTTAGCTATTATGTTTAAGCTATTATATTATAAACC
>JAPERM010000565.1:0-22263 GCA_030411635.1 Fusarium sp. MBC 119 | reverse complement strand
ATTCTATATAATAATATTTTATTTATTAATCTCAGACTTAGCAGATAGAGTCTAGGATGTTAGCAACCCCCAGAGTATAGTGTACCACCTGATCGGCAGCAGTAATGGCTGAACTGGCTTATATTCATCCGATGAATCTTGCTACGTCATGCTGGCTAATAATAATAGGCAAAAGAAATAAAACAAAACACGTTTGCAACAATTTAACAGATCAATTGAGATTTGTGTTAATAGGGGAATAGCGTCAGCAGATGGCAGTCTCTGGTGTAGATCCCTGTTGGTCGTAATATGTAGGATAATTCGAGACCAATCATGATTCGAATGGCTGACCCTTTAGTTTGCCTGGAATATTAGCGCTTACTACTTGTCTCTATCTCCTCTCAGCCGAGTCACAATCCAGACTTTGTGACCGAGGTAGCCAGGCATATAATGCAAGGAATGTGAAATTTGGTTCATTATCCTAGATGTGACCTAACTTTATAGTATCCTATCGTACATTGAATGAAGACGGAAATATTTGCCCCCGCTTTCACCTAGAGATGTTCAACATGATCCAACGCATGCCCGCGGTGTCTATCATGCTAATAAAAAAGAACCCGGGAACGAAATTGTTGTCAGAAACCGACGAGAACTCCAGGATTTAGCAGCTCAGAAAAGCCAAAGGACAAAAAAAAAAAAAAAGCAAGAAGACATCGTGTCAGCCTGTACAACCATTTTACTCCACAATGTTGGTTGAATCCATGTGCATGGCTTAACGTAGGCCAGTGAAATCAAAGTCGCCAAGGTCGATCGCAAATTTCATGCTGCAAGGCAGTGGAGTATACTAATATATGATTTGCCATAGGCAGGCTCACCGGGTACTTCCAATCCCTGAGCTTATTGAGAGAGAAGCGCTAAGCTATTGTCATACAGATTAGGAATAAGACATTCAGCCGTGGCGGTTTCACTATAGTGGACTGCTTCAGTGCCTCATGCAAGGGAGATTATTCATATGTAATAAATCCCCCTTGAGCTCGCCCTCTTTGGCTTCCATCTTCAATCATACTATTAGGTTGTTGTCAACACGACTAAGAAACTTCACAATGCTTTCTTCCATCATCTTTTCGCTGCTGGCGCTGGGGGCCGTAGTGACTGCATCGCCAACAGACTCCGCCCTGGAAGCGAGCGACTTCAACGTCACCAAGGCACTACTCAACCATGGGGTCGACGTATCCAAGATCAGCGCTCTCCATGACGTCTCGAAACGATCAGACAGCTTTTGTGCTGCTGCTGTTAGTTACCGGTCTATAGCTGTTTGATAGATCGAACTGACTGGAAGCAGTGCGCGTCGCTCAAGTTTCTTTACGGAGAATCGGCAGTAGAAAGCAAAGGCGAGGACGCATACAAAGCATTTCGTGCCTCGTACTGGTCTGGGAACCAAGCCGATGTCAGCCCTCAATGCATTTTCAAGCCTTCTAAGCAGGCGCATGTATCAGTGGTCATACTCCTATCACGCTTGACGCAGTGCCCTTTTGCAGCCAAGAGTGGTGGCCATGCGGCCTTTGCAGGTGCCTCTGGGTCTGAAGGTGGTATTACTATCTCCTTCGCTAACCTCAAGGCCGTGACGCTGTCCAAGGACAAGAAGATTGCTTCTATCGAGCCCGGTAATATCTGGGGCGATGTATACGCCAAACTTGCCAAGTCTGATCTTACAGTCATTGGCGGACGATTGTATAATATTGGTGTAGGAGGTCTCATTACTGGAGGTACTTATGCATAACCTTGCTGATATTCATGGACTCTACTGACTCTCAGCTTTTAGGTGGAATCTCTTATTTCTCTAACCTCCATGGATGGGCTTGTGATAACGTTGAAAGCTACGAGGTACTCAAGATAAACTCTTCAACCAAATTCCAAAACTGACCGATTATAGGTAGTACTCCCCAACGGTAACATCGTCAAAGCGACTTCCAAGGACTACTCGGATCTGTACTGGGCTCTCCGTGGAGGCGGCAACAACTTCGGCCTAGTCGTTCGCTTCAATGTGAAAACGTACCCTTTGCCAGGCGGAAAGCTCTGGGGTGGAAGCAGAACTTATACTGAGGAGTCATTTCCAGCCCTTGCCAATGCGGTTACTAATCTTGTCAACAATTCGCCCAAGGACCCCAAGGCTGGTTTCTGGTCAGTCTGGATTTACTTTAACAAAACCAAGATCGCTCTGCCAACATTATACTACGCAGACCCTGACGGCGGGGATGCATCCATCTGGCGCGATTTTAACAGTCTCAAACACGTCGCAGATGAAACGCAGACCCAGCATATAAGTGAGTGGGCTAAGGAGGAAGCAGCCGGTAGCCCCAATGGTCTTCGCGAGATGTACTATCCTATCACTACAAAGGTCGACAAGGATTTCCTTCAGTTCGCTCAAGAATACTTCTTCAAATCTGTGCTCGATATTGCCAACATCCCCGGCCTCCTCCCAACATTTGTCGTGCAAGGCATCACGATCCCACAGCTGAAAAAGATGGAGCAGAATGGAGGTAATTCCCTTGGCTTGAAGGCCAAGGACGGCCCCTTCTTCCTCATTCATATGGGCTGCATGTGGGCCAACAAGGGGGATGACGCAGTCATGTTACGCTGGATTTCTGACTTCATGAAGACAATTGATGCTGAGGCTAGGAAGCGTGGGCTTGGCAATGAGTACATCTACATGAACTACGCGAGCCAGTACCAAGATGTTATCTCTGGCTATGGCAGTACCAACAAGGCCAAGTTGAAGAAGATTGCGAAGAAATATGATCCCAGTGGGGTGTATCAGCGGCTACAACCTGGGTACTTCAAGCTTGATGGTGCCCCTGTGCCAGAGCTCAACCCATCGGTTATATCAGAGCCCGCACCTCACGCGTACAGAGCAATTGGTACTGTTTAAAAGCGTTAGATTGGTTTATTTTTATTTAGCCATGTCCTTCGAGGTATCGATTCTCCTACTACGCCTGTTTTGTCACTAGCCTTCCAGCCGGTCAAGGCCAGACTCCTTGGCGGCCAAGCTTTCGACAAGGTGAAGGATGGTCGACCGAGTACTACATGATTCAAATGATCAATTGTTTTGAAACGCCATGTTTCCATGTCGATCGAAATACCGATGCTATATATTCTGCATACTAAAATAGAACCTCCATATCTCTCTCATACCAGTGATTGGGTTAGTCCCTTACCTTCATTTGCAGACTAGTGAGTCTCTTTAATTTAGTGATGTTGTCGTATGGCAAACGCTGTCTGGCAAGATGCCTAGCTAGCTGGGGAAGGGTGGCAGTTAAGCCCTGTAAATGAGACCACTTGCCACAATTAACGACAGAGGCTGACGACTGATCAGCGGCAAGGAGGGTATTGAAGGCCGTGCCCCTTGCAGATCGAAGAATAGAGTTTTGTTTGCCGGCGTAGCTGAGTAGCGTAGCACTTAGGTGGCGAATCAGATTGTACATAGATGTGCTTACGGTGTATGCGTGTGCTGTCAATTACCAGTACTTAGGCGCGCCAATGAAACGAAACAAATGAAACGAAACATGCAGGTTTCGCAGATTAGACTTGAATATCTGTCAAACTTAAACTTTCGGTACAGTACATCTTCACATCAAGCTCGTTGTCCAATCAACAATTGAGTTCTTTTAGGCCATCCACTGGGATCAAGCACTACAGCATCGACGATTCATAAAGTCAGACAGATGTCCATCATAAGCTTGAATAAATGCATGCGGTATTTTCGCATTTACTGGAGAAGGTATCAGTAATCACGTTCAGCTTGTATCGACTGATATGACCCTGGCTTGCGAAGCTAGGAGTAGAGGTAGAAGATAAGACGCCAAGAACAAGCCTCAATCCAAATGTGTCTTAGCAGATAACGCCGTCTCCCACAACCGTCGATCGGTGTTGATCCGGCACCTCTATCCTAAACTAGCGCCCACGCAAACAGTGATCGACCGTCTACATCGTACGATTCAGGCGGCTCAAAATAGCACTTGAAAGCAGTCTTCGTCTAGGAGATTAGCGCAGCTACGAATCAAATCGCGCACTAAGCCATAGACGTCATGTCTCGGGGCTGTCATAAGGCCCGACTGCGAGTGGGCGGTAATTTTCCGCGTCCTGTATCATCCGTAAATTTGCAATTGTTCCATTCTAGGTCAACGAGACTGCCATTATGACGTCTCTGTTTCCGGAAGGGAGATTCTGCTGGTTTAATCATCCTTGTGTTGATCTCTTGCTCCGATTGTATCATTGAACCTAACTCATGTCGTCAGCCAACCCCTGAAGGAGAGGATAGCCATCACGACGGTAGGCAACGTTACTCAGAGCTTTAGCACATGGCTAATCATAGGCATCCAATCTCCTCAACTGTCAGTTGACGTGGTGGCGAGTTTGCCAGCGCCTGCCCAATCAACGTACATAGCTTGTGAGAAGTTCCAGCGCGACGCCCGTTTCACGTATGCGAATACTCGGATAACTACGAACTGAATCTGTGCCTGCGTGGAGCGATCTGCTTTGAGCTTGGGGCTGTGTAGGCGCTAATGGAATGTTCTCCCGCCCGTTCTCAAGACTATTTTAGCCTACGCCACGGAGAATACCATTTTAACGTTGCACTAGCGGGCAGGTTTCTTGGTATTTGAGTGCAAAGGGGATATAGGCTACCGAAAGTCTGCAGTAGTACATCAGCTCAGACATCCCTCCGATCCCACCTGGTACAGTCATTCAAGAAACCTCGTTCCCAAAGTACCCCAATATGTGTCCAATGCAGCAAGACCTCCCTGACCATGCACCTGAAAATAGGGACTATCATACCCTACTGCATACCCAAATTTATGACTATTTTCTCTCGGTTGGAATGTTCAGCTGTGGGCAAGCTCTTCTTAATTCCGACTGTAATCTCCAGCACCAAATTATGGGCAACGCGTGTCGACATTTCGCTACCGACCTGCATGATACAACCCCCTCTCAATTGGACTCGGGTTTTGGGAGCTCACATTCCTCGCCAACTGAGGGACCATATCCTACAGACCTACCAGATTTTCCAAGACCAAAGGCAGAGCCAGCTCTTTTGTATCAATGGTTCTGTACTCTCTGGGATACTCTCAATTCCTCTCAGAACGATGCTATACAAATAGCAATGCACGACAGTTTAAACCTTCCGCCAAATTTGTCTCAAGATCCTATCGAGCCCCAGCCTATTATATGGCAAGACTCTCTAGACTTCCAACACGTATGTTTATACTTCTTAAATCGTCTGAGTAATTTCGAAACTAACATAATCTCAACTGTAAAGTTTCCAGATGTTTTTGATCCTTTACCTTTCGAAGCAACCACATTAAAGCAGTATACAGCCAACTGGAGACCGATAAGCCCACACAGCGATGCAGCATCAATAGCATCTAGCAAGAGAAGCGAGAACAATCTCAAGTTACTATCCTTTCAAAAAGGTCTTGGAGAATTGATCAAGCATAATGAGGGAATAGTAAGAAATCTGAGGTCATATACGAAAGAAAAGTCTTCCGTTGGTAGTCCAGAGACATCTAAAGATTAGCTCTACAGTGTCAATAAATAAATAAATTTCAAGCATAGTACAACTAAAGTAACAAATTTTGTTAATTCCACTAATTAGTTACGAACACTTGAGTAAGAGAAGGTAGGTACTTTCTCTTGCTGACTTTTGTTGTAGGATTGGTTCCACTATGCTTCCCCTTTTGCCGTATTCAAAGGCCCGTGTCAATGTCCAGGTAGTCGCTCTACTATGAAGTCTGCATCCCTGCTCTACATCGCAATCACTACGCCAATTTCTTTGCCTTGGTGTACGTTTTCCTTCTGCATAAACTTTTTCTATGAAAACTTCGGCTAGTCCCTAACTCACTATCTGTGGGGGGACTCTGCCTCGATGAATAGCGAGGCAATGCAGCTTCGAGAATGCCAGGAAGGCCCAAAAGGACACATAGTCTGATCAAGCTCATGGAAGTGAGTGCGAAGCCTCTTTGTGTTCATTGATGTGTCCTGTCCCACAACTAGGAGTTAGCGTCAGGCATGCTAGAGTGTTAGATTGAATAGCGAGCACTCGGCACTGGATGATTGGTGTTAATATCTTCTTCTTCTTCTTCTAAAATCACTATATCAATGTGATTTCTCTCTTTGGTAGATTCTCAAAGTCTCTAATCTTCCCTCTTCTGAAAATGCCAACCCTCTTATACATACCCCCTCCATTATCCGCAAGCAACAACCCGACCACGCCATCTAGAGATTCTCTATCCATGGTTATAGGAAGACAGGACACCGTTATTGGTTCGGTAACTCCAGATTCGTCATTGGTTCCGGCAGTATTGTTGTGGTCAGTGCCGTATACGGCCTCTGGGTCATCTTGCAGATCAATGTCAGGATGCTCTGCCTTGAAATCCTCCACATGCTTTTTCCAAGCTTCGTCATAAGCCATCACTGCACCATCCTGGCTATCGCCGTCAGAAGTAGGAAGTACTATAACGGTCGAATATTGTGGGTTGAACCATGCAGTCCTCAAAGAACCTCTCAAACTTAAATGTGCAGAAATAACTTCCCCAAAGGGATTCGTCTCAGGGTATCTTATTCTCGTTGAACAATCTATTACTTCGCATACAATCTCCGGCTCTTCTTCGTCTTCATCGTCGAAGTGAAAGTCAAAGTGAATGATTCCACCCTCGAGACTTGCCCAAGACCAAGAAGGCGCACGATATGTCGTCGATCTATAGAAAATGAATTGCTCGCCTTCGGGGAGGGTTCTGTGCCGGTCTGAGGTATACCAAGTTAGCTGTCTAGCGAACTTGTATTCCCACATCCCAGCAAAATAGCCTGGCCCCAGGCTAGAGACAAAGGATGGATGAGACGCGATTCCGGCAACTGCGTTCAACTTGTCATTCTCAAGACTGGCCCTCCTAAGAGAATAAGCCGTTACAAGACGCAGCCAGCAACTCAATGCCATGTCCTTGTTTGATATCGCCTCATGCTCGGCATTCAAGAGTGAGTTGAGGTTGAGACCGTATTTCTCGTCATCATCGTTATAACCCATGTCCAGGTCATACGGGAAATGTAGGGAATCGCCAAAATTCTTCGTACCGGCCTTGCAACTCCATATCATTGTGTGGGTGGCGAAGGTGAGGGTTCGTTGAGCCAGGATCTGTTCCTGCATCGTCCACGCCCTCTTTGCAAGGGGTTCGGCACGTTCGTCATAAGTTACGGCATCGAGCTCGTTAACAAACATGGTTCCGAACAGACCTTGCCTGGTGCGGAAGGGTATTTCAACAACATCCTCTGCGTGATGACGATCATGTAAAAATCCCTCAGACACTTTCTTTGAAGACGCTGCGACAATCGTCAAAGCTGAAGAGGCATAGATTCCCTTCATCGACGCAATCTCTCCAATCTTATCGTCTTCGGAATCTTGAATGATACATAGGGCATCTATCCATATATACGGAATAGAAAGCTTACGAGTGGTTGCGATAGCGTCGTGAATTGTAAGTGGCAGTGTCTTCATGTCAAGACTCTTTGTGAACTGAGCATACGTAGATCTGTTGAGGGTCTGAAACGGGGCTGTGCCCCAGCAATATGACAGCGTTGCGTACAATCCTGGAAGTCCTCCAGACTCGATAACCCGTGGCTCCTGTTGCCCTGGCGGGTTGACTTCAATGACCCTCGTAGGGAGTTTAGGCTCTGTATGTGAACTAGAGCAGCACTCATGGCTTTCGCATTCCTTCAGCCACGTCTGAATCTGACGAGTGGCCACTTCGCTCCCGACATCTGTTCGTAACGGACGTGCAGTTACATATTCCGATGCTCTGTCTTCGATATTTGTGAAGGCGTGAAGGTACAATGAGTATCCGGCTTTCCACTCCCCTGTTATTGCAGAATGGCATGCAATGCTGAGGGAGAAGACATTGCGACCTTTTGGTGTACAGGCTTTTATTGGCGAGGGGGATAGGGACACTGTAGCACGCGTTTCTCCGGTTTGTAAATCATTAATGAACTCAATGATGTAGCTACACCAAGTACATCCTGATGATGCGGAATTTCTTATGTCGTCGGTCAAAATCACTGGCGGTGCAACACTTCTCAAAACGTTCAGTATCGAAGAAGTCGCGCCAGCATCTGGCGCAGACGAGGTTGCGGGGCTTCATTTCTTGGCAAACGCGATTGTTAGTTGTACAAGCTGCGGCCGTTCTGATGATCGAGATCCCTGGTGAGGGTCGTTGTGGCGCCCGGACTGTGGCAGTACAGCTGCTGCACAAATTGTACTAATTCTAAAATTTTATGCCCATTAGTATCAACTGTACTTCGTGAGAGGGGTAGATGTAGGTAATAGTGATCCTACACTGAAAATCTGTATGTCGCAGCCTCTGTTCCAAACATGTCATCCAAGGCGGTGAAATTGCCACGGCTTTTCTTTATTCCGGGCGGCTCTTCGGTGTAAATCCGGTCTCCTACCTTTGCGACAGACACCGTAGCCTATATATCAATTGTGGCGAAGAGGCAAACAACTGCTTATCCCTAGAGAAGTTAGGTTTTATGGATAAAGATTAATCTCGATGTCTTCGCCAAAATAGAAGGGGGAAGCGATGACTGGTCGCTAGTACGGAGTACCGTAGTGGAACTTTCTTGTTCAGCTCTATCTTATCAGAGCATATCTCATCATGCCTATCTAATCTTATCGTCGTATCACAAAAGTAAAATGAAAGCTGGTTACCCTATAGTACAGTTCATGTTTACAAAATAGAGAATAATATCACTTTACTATCCCACTCTCTTTAGTTAAATATTCCTATTACTTGCGCGTTCAGCTACTCATCATGATATAGTCAGACAAGCCATGTCTTCTCAGTCAAATTAAGTGAATCCCGTGCTGCTAGCTGGTAAATCCGTCGCCCGTAGAAAAAACTCACCAACACCGGAGTCGCAAAAGCTGGGGTTTTATGGACGGAGAGCCCTGGACTGGAAAATATCTTATTACATTCATATTCTCCTAGTCATCAGTCACGTCGTGTAGTTCAGTGGCATTTTGATACGCCTCGATCCTGGTCTTAATCCCGGACGGCATTTACTATTGGTTACTCTTATCATTCTCATGTGCAAAGCTTATTAACTCTTTATGTAAGGCGCATAAAGCCTCAGATAAGCTATTGGGACCTCAAATACCACTTTTGAATTATCATTTAAGCATAATATACTTTCGCTTACACAGAATTATCTCATCAGCGTCGTCAAATACCAGATCGCTATAATCGAAGCTAAGACTATTCTGGCAATAGTGGAATAAAACGATGACGCCCTCAAAGGCCAGGTCTAGACTTTGTGAGATTAGGCCCAAAAAGGGCTTGGAGTCCAACAAGGACTTGGATGACATCATCATAGACACAATGCAAGGCTACTTAGTTTTTAACAAGTTATTCATATTCGACGGGGCATGCACCCCATCAACTTGCGCTACGCTAATGCGAGCTTCTAGACGGAACCTTCGAATGTCGAGATCATGGATCTACGTTGTTCCGACCACAAAAGTACTGAATTGCCGGGTTCTGATGCCGCAAATAGGTCTCTGGAATGCAAATCATGATGGTTCGCGTGGCATAGCTACGCTACTCAAGCCTTTCCCAGCGCATCAGGTTAAGCTCGATTACTTGGTGCCTAGACCATGAGATGACTATTCAGAAGGCGGAGTATTCTCCGTAGTGGCTCTCTGGAAAGTCCCAAGGAAGGATAGAAGAAGCAAATTCAGCCACACCATGCTTCTACGCAGGAATAAAACGGCTGGTTCAGGTCAAACTTCCGACCTTGCGTTATTTGACAGTCACAAATTATGAATTTTGACTTTTTCTCTTCCGAAGCTACAACACAGTCTTATAACTATCCGACCGCTACGCTGGATAAGTTGTTCCCAAGTTATGAACCTCTTTTATTCAACTTCTTGCTACCAGCCCGATGACCCTAGACGAAAACCCACATGGGAAATTGGTGGTTATTGTGATATGGATTCTATGGTTTCTATCCGCAACTTTCCTAGCACTGCGACTTTATGTACGACATCGCTTGACGGCCATCTGGTGGGACGATGGGATTTTGTTATTTGCCTCTGTGTGTATCTCTACTCGCGTGTTCACTTTCATAACGAACTAATCTTTCTAGCTCGCACTCACTACGCATTGCATCATAACGACCTTTTCAGTCAGTCTAGGTTTTGGAAGCTGGATGATCAGTCTCGAACCTACAGCACTTCGAAACCTCGACATGTTTGTCCGTCTTGAAGCGATTCTGGCCGGACTTGCTATCACTTTAAGCAAACTGGCTTTCGGCCTCACGCTGATTAAAATACTACCGGCAGGGAATTGGAGACGCCTTGTCATTGCTTTGGCTGTGTCCTTAATTCTTGTAGTGATCCCGACATTCCCGCTCGCACTACTCCAGTGCTTCCCAGTCCCGATACCGAGAAATGACCCAGAAGTGAGCCACTGTCAAACCCGCCCCGTCCTTATGTACTTTACAACATTTTACTCGTTGTGGCAAGCACTCGTGGATTTCACATTTGTTGTGGTTACAATCAAGACTCTGTCTGGCTTAAAGATGAAGTTGGTTGAGAAATTCGGATTAATCTTCGCTATGAGCCTTGGTTTATTGTAAGTCTTGCATAATTTTCTTTTTCTCTTTCTCCCAAGACTAGTCATTCAGTTGAGATTTGAAAGATCTGACACTACCTAGGTCTGGGATCATGGCAATCGTAAAGGCATATTGGGGAATCAAGTTGACGAACCAGATTGACATGAGTAAGTAACGGTTCATATATACTCACACAGTCTAGGAAGCTATACGTTTACACATTGCTAATATCCTACTCTGCAGGAGAAGCAGTTCAAACGACTATAACAACTACTGCAGAAGCAGCTACTGCTATTATCGCCACATCGATACCGGTCCTTCGTGTCCTGTATCTCAAAGGCTTTCAACTCAGCCAAAAGGACGACGTCATAAAAAAACCACAAGAGAGCTACACTACTGTGACTAAGTGGGATGCTAAGCGGGGAGTTAATAACATAGATGGAGATTGGGAGACTGTGTTACTTTCTAGGGTTGCTAGTAATGCCCGACTATCGGTTATTAGGGAAAGCGAAATGGAATCAGGTTACTCATCGGATGATAGAAGTACAACTGGACTATAATCCCAATTACATGGAATATGAGAAGTATGAAGGGTTAGTAAAAAGGACAACTTAGAACATTTAGTAGAGGATAAAGTTATATTAAACCGAAAGATTTAGAGTCTAAGAAAATAGTACAGCATTATCTTACTCCATATCAAGGCCCAATTAAGACCTGCCAGGTGGGAGGTAGTCTTTGAGGTAGCTATGTGTCATTATAATCGTTCCTGGGATGTTGGACTATATTGACGATTGCTACAAGTCATTGTGGTTAACTCACGGCATTAAGATCGTCCCAATATACTGGCACTTGACAATGTTCTACCTATGAACCCGGAAGTACTAAAGCTCTCGCAAGTATAAGCTTTAATTATTGTCCAACTGCTCAATATGCTTCGAATCTTGCTTAATATTAGCCTCAAGCTGTGTGATCGACGCACCAATTCCACTGCATTGATAGTGCTTGAATTGGCGCGTCTTCACCTTAGCCTGGAACATTTCGTCAAGTTCCTCCAATGAGCGGTCCTTCGTCTCAGGAATCATAAATAGAACCCAAACAACGGCAACGACGGAGAAGGCACCGTAGATGAAGGTGATAGCACCGTTGAGCTCACGCTGCACATAGGGGTTCACAAAGTTGATAGGGACTGACGTAACAAAACTGCCCATGGAAGCAAGGAACAAGGTTCTCTCTCGGAGCTGACCTGTGCCAGTTTCAGCTGCGACAACCCAGCAGCCAGGCCCCCACGTGAATCCGTAGATGCAATACCAGAGAATAAGCAAAGCAGCGGACGCATTTGCTACGGTGCTCGAGAAATGGCCAGTCTCACCGGTAGCAGTCGCAGCGCCAGTACCGAGCATACATCCGGCCATGCCGATGGCACCCCATGAGAGCGAGTGTCGCCGCCCGATCTTATCAAACGTCAGGAAAGTGACGATATGTACAGCAAAGCTGCAGCCAGTAATCATCATGTTGGTCCGTAGAGCGTCTGGAAAGCCCAGCTACTGCATGAAAGTAACGATGAAATTCTGGATAAAAGAGACGCCTTGCGCCTGTTGGAGAATCTGGACGCTCATGGCAATAACGGTGCGCCGGAGGTTGGTCCCGCGGAAACAATCCATGATGGACGAGGCAGCATGCAGCTCACGCTGCTCCTCGACTTGGGCTTTGAGAAGCTCTACCTCGTGAGAGACGGTATGAGGATGGTTTGAGAGAAGTTTGAGAACTTTTTCTGCCTCTTCATATCGACCCTCATAGATAAGATACCGAGGGGATTCTGGGATAAAGAAGTAGAATGATATATAGCCCGCAGGAACAAAAAGCTGGCAAAGGATCACGATACTGGAACCAGAATTAGCATCATCAAGTTGCAGCTTTGGGTACAAGAACAAACTAACAGATATTGCCACTCATCGTTACGGGATCGAGACAGATAAACCACGACTGTAGCCAAGAAGACCCCCAAAGAATTGAAGAAGCTGTATAGAGCAAGAAAGGCTCCTCGTACGCGGCCTGGTGACGTTTCAGATAGGTACATTGGCACGCAGTTCGACGCCAGACCAATGCCCGAGTAAACAATGATTCTGCCAACAACAAGCTGCCAAAAGGACGTGACCGCAGAAGCTTCAAGAACAACTCCAATGCTCATAAGAAAAGAAAGGACCAAGAAAGCCTTCTTGCGGCCAAGCTTCGAGGTGACGATAGGCGCAATGATGCAACCGAGAATGATTCCGGCGGAACCAGTGCCTGTGCCAACAGACAGTTTCTCTGAAGGAATGACATACTGATCCAGCTGTGGATCATAGTAGCCATACTTCCGTTTGAACTGCTCGAGGCCAAGGGCACCGCCCCACCATCCGTTGTCGAACCCGAAGCCCATGGCCCCAAGAGACGAGACCATTCCGATGAGGACTAAGCGCCAGTTAAGATCCTCATAGAGAGGATCTTTCTTCATGCGCTGGATGATCCCCATTATGTACACCAACCGCAGAAGGCTCTCCTTCGAACAAGGAAACAATAAAAATGGATGGGAAATTTACAAAGAAGTGACAAGTCGTCGAAGGATAGATCCAAGATATCTCTAAAACGGAAAGAGCTTGGAAAATCTTCTACGGAAGGATTTGTTATAGATATTCGCAATTCGGAATTGTTCACTGCCATACTTATACAACTTATTGACGTTGAGATTTGCGGGGTCGGTTCCCCTCCCCCAGGTTGAGAATCTGGGGAAGGCGAAAAAGCATGATAAGAAGGCCTACTTAGTCCAGGATGAGTTAAGGACGAGGGGAAATGCTCCTAAGCGATGGGTCGCCGCTTAGTCTTACCAAGTTGGTACAGCTCGGTAATAAAACGTGTTTGGCTATGCAGAGATTAAAGTTCCATCGTGTAGATCTAGCGAGAAGGAGCCTTGTTTGGGAGCTAATGCTGCATGGACTTCAATCCTACCGTAAGTAGTTTGCTCCTGGTGGGAAGTCTAGCTACATTGGTGTTACATACCTACTGTGGCAGGGCTTTAACCTGTATCCCTATTACTCGTCACTTCCCTTTCCAGCAAAAGTAGACATTTTGTCATCGCTTATTGTTCCCTCATTTGTGATCTGACAATCCTACCCCGCATAAGGTTGTCTTATGTTCATCCCAGCAATAGCGGAAGTCGGTGAGAAGGCCGTGGCCGGCTATAATTCCTATTGGCGGCTAATATATACTCGATTCATCAGCCCAGACCTACAGCGATGTTGCTGCAAAAATGGTTCTTGGACGATTCAAGTTGGCAAGATTAGGCTCCTGGAGTGATTTTAACACTTAGTGCAGATATCTAGGGAAGTAGGGAGATCACGATTCTCACCCATGTCAACCCCAAGTAGGCAAAACTAAACACTGCGCCATCTCCATACGACGTGCGGGGGGATCGCCATACCCACAAGGGCCTAAGCACAGCACGCGCGCTTCTGGGGTCCTAAGAATATGAGGGCCATAACGCAATGCTTCATGAGCAGCATAAGTGCCTGACAAACTAGGTCGAGGTAAGACAAACTGCAACCACATATCATAAACCTTACCTATTGTTTATTGAGATTTCACCTCTGATTACAATGAGGTTGTCCTTCTCGCTCATGAAACTGGCAGCGATTGCTGCTGTTGTGTTTGGAACAATTTCTCAAGCATCGTCACAATGCAAGCTCGAGTCTAGTGTGAAGCCTCGTCTTTTCGTCCTCACCGATATTGCCAATGAGCCTGACGATGCGCAATCTTTGGTGCGGCTCATGACGTACTCTCATGAGTTTCGTATACAGGGTCTCATTGCCACAACCAGCATCTGGCTCAACGACACGACTCGTGCTGACCAAATTCTCGACATCATCGATGCTTACGAGCAAGTCTTTCCAAATTTACAGGTGCATGCATCGGGATGGCCCGAACCGTCTTATATACGCAGAATTGTGGGATCTGGTCTTCCTTTGTACGGCATGGACGGTGTTGGAAAGGGAAAAGATAGTGAAGGATCTCGCCTACTCGTCCAAGCTGTTGATGCTGCTGCTGCATCGGATGAGCCCATATACATACCTATATGGGGCGGTGCTTCTGTCCTTGCCCAAGCTTTGTGGCACGTTAACGCCACCCGTACCTCGTCTGAGATTCAAAATTTTGTCTCCCGGATTCGAGCGTACGCAATTTCTGACCAGGACAACACGGGAGTCTGGATACGGCGAAACTGGCCCCAGCTGTTTTACATTGCAAGTATCCATCATTTCAACCGCTACGCAGTTGCTGCCTGGGGCGGCATGGCAGGAGACGCCTACTACCATTTCCCGTCGCACAGAGCCAGCAAGGATGTCATCTCGCCAGATTGGATCAAGACAAACATTCAGGAGATCGGCGTTCTGGGTAGTCGCTATCCCGATGCTGACTTCATCTTTGAGGGGGATACACCCTCTTTCCTTTACATGATTCCAAATGGCCTTTCAGACCCCGAGCATCCTGAATGGGGATCGTGGGGTGGCCGTTATGGACCAGTAAACTATGGAGAGGGTCATTACGCAGACAGCGTCGACACAATCACCCACGAGGATGGAACCATTAGCATGGGCCAACATGTCACGGTGTGGCGCTGGAGGGAGGCTTTCCAGAACGACTTTGCCGCCAGAATGCAGTGGAGTGTCGCCAATGAGTTTTCTGGAGCTCAGCACCATCCAGTTGCTATCATCAATGGAGACAGAAGCCGAAATATCATCAAGCGCCTGGTCAAGCCCGGCGAGACAATCGTCTTGGACGCGTCCAACTCGTGTGACCCAGATGCAGAGGATGGTTACCTCACTTACAGATGGTGGCAGTACAAGGAGCCTTCTTCGAATAACAACAATCCCAAACGTGACGTGGCTACGCTCCAGCTAGATGCTACAGCCACTGCACGAGTTACTGTCACTATACCATCAAATGGAGAGCTGAGAAGGGTGGGAAGAAACACACATCCAGAAGAGGATAAGCATTTTCACCTCATTCTCGAGGTGTCTGATGGGAAATTGACGTCGTATCGGAGAGTCATCTTTTCTATACCAGCAGTAGAGGCCGGGTCAAGACATGATGAGCTTTGATAGAGCGAAAACTATCCCTCTGGGGTATGAGAATAAATACTTCATAATTGTTGTGGACATGACTGACTCGTCCTGAGCTCCCTCTTGTACTTTATACTTACACCACTTTACGGCTGGTACGTTTCTCACTGGCTATCACATCATCCATGGTGTGATTCCGGCAGTGTGATTCAGCTGGGAATAGGTTGGGTCTTAGGTGAAATCGCGGTCTGGAACCAATGACTCGACAGGAAAGATCAAGATCTTCTGAGGAATGATGGAATTCAGAACATAATTTTCACTAAATGACCACTGTTGCCCCGGCTCGTTTGGGATTGTGAGGCTAGCAGACACGTCTCGTGTCACATTTGGCGGAAGATGTTACACCTGCCGTAGCTTGGTAGACTTAATCACCTTCTAGGTCGAGTTGACATGCACTGATTATAACAAAGAGTCTCGACCAGTTCCTGAACTTTATCATATCCTGACAGAGAAAGACCTATCTCTTAACGAATTATTTAACTACTTGGTAAAGGTTGTCTCCCGGAGGCCGCTGATAAGCCATTTTCCCTCTCCCAACCTGAACGAACAGACGTTAACTCCCTTAGTGTGTTCATACCCGTCAACTATAAGTACAAATGGAGCCCATACAAAGGCCAGGTCGCCGCAACGTCGCCCCTCGCAGTTGAGTAACTTCTTCTCGGCTACTGGGCCGTTCTCGGTTTCGGCTTGTAGCCGCTTGATATATTCAGGCCATCTCAGTGTCTCAGGGACTTGAGAAGTGTCCGATATCGTCGCTCCTGCGCTTGGTAGCAGCAGTGGCGGAATAGCATCCCAGTTTCCCGCTTTGATATGAGCGAGCAGAGTTTCGAACGGAGCGATGATCTCTGACAGGGGACCAGCCTCGATGGATGGCACCGGTGTCCCAGGCGGCGGATGCCCCATGTCAAAGAGCCCCGTGAGACGCCACGGATTTTCAGTAGTAGAGGATTCTGTCGGCAGACGGTGTAAGGTGCAGAGGTTGATCGAATGGACGAACTCGCCGCGGCCATCCATATGGGCAGACCAGCCTACGAGGACAGCAGCAATATTGCCAGACACCCAGACCTCTCCCTCAGGCTCCGCTAATTTATGTCCGAATCCCTTCATTCCAGACTCATATGATTTGGCGAGGAATCGGCTAACGCGCTCGTACATTTCAGCGAAGGTCTCGACTTGAAGACCGCCCAGCTCTGCCGGTAACGAGACTATACTTAGGCCGTGAGGTAAGGTGTAGCGTGACCCCTCCGTCAAAGGGATCGGTTGACTGAAATATTCATGAAAGTCGTTGACAGTAGCCAAGGCTAGCGCCTTTTCCGTATCTGCCTGTAGCGAGTTGGACATCTTGATGAGAATACAAATAACCCGGGCTGGACCTTGTGTTTGTAGAGGCTTGAGAGTGTTGAAATAAACAAAACTATCTTGGAAAAAGGCTGAGCTCTTTGAATGATTTATAGTTCATTCTTTGAAGTTTTCGACAAGCTTGTGCTGCATGTGTAAGCTTACTGTCAGCTTACTGCTGCGGGTAGATATGGGGGCATCAGGCCACCCACTCCACCTCACCCCGCTCACAGCAGGGTAACAAAAGTTTTACTGGAGGAAATATCATCTCCTGAGCCAGATGACTACCCACTGTACTTTGATTGTGGCGTAGCAATGAAATCTAGCCGATCTATGTAGTTGCTGAGATCTGATAGAAATGAGATTTTAAGCTGCCTTGTGTTAGCTGGCCTGCTTTAAATTGATTGGTTGTATTTTCCTACTGGTACCTAATTGATGTTTTATGCCACTTCGGGGGAAACAAAACATCAAACTCGAGATCTGAGGGTTTTGATGTGCGCGTAGCCTATCTAGCATGTATATGTTTTCTTCCCCAGGGGCTGCTCACGGGGATCAACTTCCTGGAGGATTTTACCAGCTTAGTCAGATATTAGCGAACTGTCAGCCAATAAAGGCCATCAGAAGCTTCACACCGCTTGAGCCAAAGATAAACGATAAGTTAGAGAGAAAGTGATAGTAAATGGGGACATGTAGGAGGAATATTAGACTGACTCGCAGCTGACGTTGATTAAACAACTAGCCTTCTGAATTCATCTTGCCTGTTCGTCAAGAACTATCGGAAACAAAGACTACCTTTTCTCTGGTCTTATAACCGCTTGGCGGGTGTGTGTTCATCCGACAAAGCCCCTGATATTTATCGCCGGAAATAATTCAAGAGAGTAGGAGTCGTGAAACATGCTCATTCGGCGTAGTAGACGGTCTTTACTTCGAGCTACTTGATGAACATGCAGTCACTCATGGAATAAAAGTGAAGAATGTACACTTTGGGTGTTTACTGGTTGATACGAATAGGACGGCGGCTCCATCATAGCTGTCGAAACTTCTAAATATTCATATTCTATCACTTGGTTGACATTGGCATCGGGATAGTCCAAATTGTAACAATAACACTCATAAAGCTTGCATATGTCATGTCAGAAACTGCTGAAACCATGTTTTCTATCTAGGTTCAATTACTTTGAACTTTAAGAGCAAATACATCTTCGATGTTGGCAACATCGACAAACCTGGGCAGAACACGTCGCATGAGAAAGTCATGAACGTCCGGCTCGTCGTCAATATTTCCGTCCTCCACACAGACCATATGATAGTCAAGCTCTGCCCCAGCTCTTGAACTGCTCAGAATATTACCCATTGTTGTCAGCCCAACCAAGACGATGTGCCTTACCCCACGAGCCTTCAGGTAGGCAATCAGATCGGAGGATCCGAAACAGTTAGGCTGCAGTTTACCAAGCAAAATCTCGTCCTTGCCGCCCCAGCCGCCGGGGGGCACCAACTGTCCAGGGATCGCGTAGTGAGGATGATGAGGGTCAGAAGGAGCATTATCAAATGCACTAGAACCCTCAGGTTTTGCAACCCGTCCGGCTAGCTTGTTATATGGCGACACGAATGCATTCGAATTGATGTTGAAAGGAAGAGTATGATGTATATCATGGGTACACCGTCGTACATAAATGTAGAGCCGCTGGGTTTGGTAGCAGCACGTCAGGACTTGATCTCTGAGCGAAAGAAGTCTAAGAGCTTCTGGATGTTGCTAAGATAAGCGGCCTGCTGTTCTTGGGAAAAGCGACCCAGGATCTGAGTTTGGACGTTGGGGAGTAGAAGAGCGGTATGGTCGAGAGAGACCGGGACATAAAATGGTGATGTCATGATGAAGTTGTGGTAAGTTCGTAGCTAAGATGAACTGATCAGCAAGTATTGACTGGTGAAGCATGGGCAAGCGGCTCACTTATATAGCGACTATAATGTGAGTTATAGTACACACGGCAAACTCTGACCAACAGCCTCTCGGCTTGATGCGAATGAATTGTCAGCGGTAGGAGCAGTCGCCACTATCAACAATCGAAAATAGCTTTTAGCGTTCTAAAGCAACATTATGGAGTCAGGTTTTAGTCAGAGTCCATAGCGGCCGGTTGGGTCACGTCGGCATTTCTCCAAAAGAGCGCCCCGGTCGTCGGCCTTTTAGTGTTGACTGTACGGCTACATCTCCCACTGGGTATGGAATACGAGTGATATCAGTCCAGCGAACTCGGCATAGTTTGAAGACGCTTTTGTAATAGATGGCCAAATATTTGTATTACTTTAAGGGAACATCCCCACCTAAAACATAAGAGTCCATTCTGTCTTAATCTTGTTTTGTCTGTTGGTTTTTATCACCTAAGAAGGATTCAGATATGCAGGGTCGTGAAATCTCATAAGACAACATACGATACAGATACAGCGGTGGGATCAAGTATATTTGACTGTTTAAATCGCCGAGTGTAAGCATGTAATAAATCACTATGAATGTCTTCGCCATTTGATCCAACATTTCGTATGTAGTTTTCGTAAAAAATACAGTCTCATGTCTTGATACGTGTTTCTCACACTCTCCTGCTTTGTATATGTTCACTACCATACAAAAAGATATCTCGTCTTATTTCTCTTACCACTACTCACTTGGGGTACCACGAGGCGTCAAGAAAACATTGAGTGGTCCCCTCTGCCAGATGAAGTAGGATTTGCTCCTGTCATCCCAACCCAGACTATCAGCATCCAAGCGAATGTCAAAGCTCCACAACAACCGGGCAAGGATCAGCCGCATCTCGGCATATGCCAGGCTAGAGATAGATTAGTAATGGTACTTCTAAAAAGGCACTAGACCTTCCACAAAACCGCGGTTGTTGATGGCGACGAAAGGTAAAAGGAACAGCAACAGAGAGAAAACGAGCTTCTCACTTTTTGCCAATACACTCTCGCGGGCCCATGGAGAAGGGTTGAAGTGCCCTCTTTGCATCATCTGCGAAACGTGGATCATCTAACCAGCGGTCCGGGATAAACTCATCCGGCAGCGCAAAGTGGTCAGGATTATGATAAACGGCCCAGTGCCAAATGTCGACGGAAGCCTCAGAAAATGGAGGTTAGTCATCATGGAGTAAGGCGCGTGAAGGACAACTCACTCCTTCAGGTATGTAACGGCCAAGAATTGTGTCGCCTCCCTCACGAACTTTTCGTTGAGAACCATTTATCACTGGCGGGAATAGGCGAAGACTTTCATCAAGGACAGCAAGCATGTATGACAAACTTTGTACGCTGACCATATCGATGTCGCTCTCAAACCTGAAGGTGGATCGAACCTCATGTGCGAGTTTCTTGAGGATATCCGTGTGGGTTGTCAAATAGTAGATCGACGCTGTCAACAACGTTGCTGTCGTTTCAGAGCCAGCGAGAATGAGAAGCTGGGCGTTGGAAGCTAACTCTTCGAATGAGATTTCCTAGTCGGTGAAAGAATAGTAAGCTTCACTTAACATACCCGAAAAAAGGAGAGGGAGTTGGGAGTACTCACATTTTTAGAGGCTCCTGTCCTTCTCATCATAGAATCAATAAAGTCTGGGCGGTCCTGCTTTAACGCTAGCCTCCTACGTGTCTTATCCCGAGACATGTTTTTGTGCTCAGTCCATTTGTTTGTCGAACTCTTTGGCACAAAAAACATGAGCAGGCTCGATAACCAAGGGAGACGTGCAAGGTAAGTCATAAATGCCAGCTCTCTGACACCTTCGAAAATGAGACGGACCCAGGGGTGATATTCCCTGTCAGCTAGGCACCCAAAGGACTCACCAAAGGCTAGATCGCCAATGATGTCAAAAGTGGTGAAGTTAAACCACTTCGCTATATCAAGAGGTTTCATACCACCCGCACACTCTTCGTGTAATCCCTGGATGAAGCTGTTAACATAGCCCATTATGATAGCTTGTTGATCCATCATGGACTGGCTTGAGAACCCGTGGGAAAGAGCGCGACGATAACGCTGATGGTCTTGACGATTAGCCCCGATTATATTGTCAGCATTAAATCGAGCGAGATTTGGATCCTTGGAGTTCTCCCCAGTTCCGGTCTTGCGGTGGCCGCGGAGGTCCTTCATGCCATCTGGGTGGTTCAAAGAGAGGTCGTTGGGACCAATTCTCACAATGGGGCCGTACTTCTGATGTAGTTGAAGGATCGATCGATGACTTTCGCCTGAGAGGCACATGTGCACATAAGGAATGATAGAAATGGCCCAGAGTGTGGGGCCGGGGAACTTGCGTAGTGGATTGAAGAAGAGATTGTAAACAGCATTGAAAAAGAGGTAGGCGGTTAACTAGATGAGATCAGAATTAGCATCTTAACAACATCAGTACCGCGCTATCAGGTGCGGATAAATCTCACTAGGATGACAATGAAGACTGGCAGGAGCACTGAGACACTAAGTACCGGTGCTTTGTCAAGTAGGGAAATTAAGGCCATGGTTCTTTCGAGGAATCTCAAAATGATGATAGGTTCTAGTTATTGGCAATGACTTTTGGGGTCGAAGGAAAGGAGTGGTGTATGGCCTTTTTGTACATGTGTTCTCAGCCTTCAAACCGAATGGAAGTGGGAGAAAGTCTGAAACTTGTTGCAACGACTTTGCTGTTTGGTCAGTATCTGTGCTGCATGTGTTGCATTCTCTTATCGTAACCAGGATACCCTTGACACGAGACGAGTTGAACATCTTCCTATAGTGAGTGTGCAACGTATGAAGACCTATCCATTCCTCCCTCCAACTATCATTCCAAATATGCACTGCCACCTTTGCAGCAACTTATGACGTACAGCGGCATGGTTGATAAACGTGGCTGATCAAAACCTCTCCCCCATTGAACGCAATTACTGGGTAGCGGGGTCTGCTGACATTAAGTATGGTCGTGTTGGTCGAATGATCTGGGAGACATTTCTGCACTCGTCCTTGAGGAATATTTGATTCCGGCACCACTGAATCACGAGGAGTGATTTCCCCTCAAATTGGATATCTGCGTGGGGGTGATATCAAGCTGCAGCTGGACGCTTAATACATTACGTCGACGCCGCTGCTAAGAAGTCGCCTAACTTCGTTAGGCGGGCGGTATTTCATAATAAAACGAAGTGG
>JAPERM010000556.1:0-26907 GCA_030411635.1 Fusarium sp. MBC 119 | reverse complement strand
AAGTTATGTATTTATTAATACTACTTTTTATTATAAAGTTTAAGGTAGATTTATAGCTAATTCTATTGCATGGCTAGGTTAAGTACTCATATATTAGAGGTATGATCTTATATAATATAAAAATCGGATTCCTGGACTCCGTCAAGTAATAAGCCCTCACCCTGCATAATGCCCTGAACGTAACATTCGCCGACGAGCCTAAAAGCTCCCGGCCTCTCGATGCATCTTTGTAAAACAAATGGCACGCACCCACCCTTCATCACAGCGACAGTGTCACCTTTCCGAACAGCCGGGGGAGCAACCCCAACGTAGCCTCGTTCCGTCACAATGAACCTCCAGCCGTTGACTCGATCCTGTAATGCGGCAATGTAATTCGAGCTTTGCTTTCGCAGTGAATCTTCATCGACCGGCTGCGTGACTGTGAAGTCTTGTGAAGCACAAACCTTGCCACTGGTGGTGAGACTCTCACTGGACTGGTCTTGTTTGTGTGCGAGAAGTGCTCGCAATGCCTTGTATGAGTGCCTCATGTTCAAATCTTCAGGTATTACAACCTTAGGGTGTTCGGCGCCAGCAATTGGAACTTTCCACTTCAACTCTTCAGCCACAGACGGATTTGGGCTTGCGCATACAGACTCAACCATCTTATCGACCTCTCTGAAATATTCTCGCCATTCTCCTTCGAGGTTCGAAGTTTCACTGATCCTCTTGACAGTGTCCACAGCGTATCCCCCAACAATCAATGTGCTTGAATCCGATTCGCATTCCATCTTCGACTGCTGAGGCCCAGAAGCCGAGAACGGCGTACCCCCGTCCGAGGTATCAGACAAACTGCTTGGTCGTTTCACTGTCCAGTCTGGTATCCAAGACGGGAAACGACTGCCTGTTGAACCAGCACGATAGAGCAAATACATTCCCTTGCCTTGACGGACAAAAACACGAGCAAATCTCAGGATGATATCCTGCAAGGGACTTACATAGTCTGGTTCGAATTCCGGTAGGTTTCCGTCAGAAGCTATTCCCAGCAATGCAAACAGGCGATCTCTAGAGAGCGTAGACTCGGCATGCCTATAATTCTCGAGCAGTATCAAGAGCGACCAGCGGGAATCTCTTCTTTCCCACTCCCTCTGAGCCGCTAGACACATGAAAGGCTCCCAGTTTGAGCGAAGCTTCGAAAAGTCAAGATCGGACACCTGAAGTTCTCGGTCGACAATTTCCGTGGCTTGGTATAAGCTATCCCAGTCGATGATCCATCTACCGCTCACGAGCCGGATCTTACATGCTGCTACCGTCTCCTGAATAATCCATGCTCGTCGAAACCATTTGTCAGCGAAGAAGGACCCGACTGCAGTCCAAATTGCGTCGGTCAGCTGCGGCACGGGTCTATCGGCCCAAGACGCGGAAACTGCTGGTAAGTCCCTAGGCCAGTACTCATCATCTGTATTCGTATCTTTGCTCGCGGGGGATCCAGGTTCTTGAGTTTTGCGTTTTACCCCACCCGTCGGGGTTGCCCGCTTTTTCGAGGCCCCTTGATACATTGCTTTAGCCCTCACCTGCATCAACATCTCGACAGCAGCATCGCTCGCCTTGGAATCCGTGACAAACCCGTACACGGCCACTGCTCTTTGAAATATTGTGGCCATCAGGCGGACCTGTTGCGCTTTCTCCTCACTGTTGCTCTGATTGATACAGATAGCGTCCACCCACAGCACGGCTGGCTTGCTTTTGTGTCGTAGACGTCGCAGACATGAATCTAAGGAGGCTGTGATTCGAAGCATACCATCCGGAGTAATCATTTGCTTAGTGGGTCCACCAGTACCCCACACGTACGACACGGCCCTATAAGTCTCATGTTCATCATGGGGAACTTGAACTATCGAACCTTGCAGCTGGTCGCCCTTCTCACCAGGCAGAAGATAGAGTAGGCGAATATTCCCCGAAGCCAGAGCTTCATAGGAATACTCATTTTTGTTCCGTGAGCTCCGCAGAGTCATCCCTATGTTGTTACTTGGTCTGGAATTGATACGCCTTGCCCATGGAACGACAAGCCTTTCGGTCCTCAATCTCTTCTTGGACGGTTCTTTCTGGACTTCGTCGATTGCACCTCGAAACAGCCAATTGTTCTCCAAAGTAACAGAGTTGGAGTCAAATAGATACCAGGGGTCAACATAGATATCAACAGATGATTCGTTGCCCGAGTAGACGTCGCTGACGCGAACTAGCACAGAGACGTTTGTTTGTGGCTCTGCTGCACTACTGCGCATTCGAAAGTCTGTGATCTTGATGTAGTTAGCTAATTTCCGTCTTTAACAGTTCTTCATATTCCATACTCTTTGAACTTGACATGAAGAGATCACAAACATGGACGTTCTTCCGCTCCCGCTGACTATCAGGTCTAGGTGATAAGTTGGCGATATTTTTTGTAGTTTCTCTTTCCAGTCGAGCGTTTCCGATTGCGCATATCTGATAAGAAAGTGGGTCATTGGCGTTGAATCTTTTGGGTCTGTAAAAGTGAATGCTGCACTCTTCGCACAGACTGTGGAAGAAGGAGCATGCCCGGACCTTGTGCGCAGCTCGCTAGTCCAATGTCTTTCAGGGTCATACGTTTGCTCTAGGTAAGTCCCCAAGAGTTTAGAGACCTATTAATTCGTTAGTTTTGAGAATTGTGCCACAATTGAAAAACATGCCATATGCTCGCCTAGATGCTGAGTGTGTTCCCAACCCTCTATCTCATCAGGTCTGTACATAAGACCACCTAAGGCCTCGTCTGCATTTAGTAACTCATCTTCTCTGATAAGTCCAGCAATTGGCAAACGCCTATCTCTACTACCGGAGAACCCAAATCCACCGCCGTAGCGTGAAGTGAAGTTCGTCATGTCAGGCATGCCCCGGAAAGACATTTCTTGATTGTTAAACACCGCTGACGGGGGAAGAGGGATCCGCAACAGGTCACCCCTAGATATCCTGATCTTCAGCTTGTCTATAGAAGGTCAGCTCCTAACGGCGAAGACATACATATTGAACCTACCAAGAGCGATGCCTTCTACGTGAAGGCCCCGGTGCGAGAACGCAGAGAGAATTTCCTCAAAGTCCGAGTTGCCTAGCAAGGTACATAGAAGGGTGTAATGCGCCGGATCTCGAATAGAACACGTATCTGCTATGAGACTCACAAAGTTGTAAGGCGGAGTTTTCGCGTTTGCACAGTCTTGTGTCATGATTAAATGGAATAGATGGTGGCTTCGGGATAAGGATATCTGCCCTGGAACAAGGCGACCCTGTGTAAGTGTGCCGTTGAAGTTCAATGAGAAGGTCTGCGAGACTTCCGTTACAATGCTGACTCTCAAATGATTCAGCTGATCCATGATGGTCAATCTGTCGTGGTGTGAATGAGGGATAAGACTACATATTGTATCAGCGGAAGCGCAAAGGACGAAAGCGTTCAAAACGCCTGGAACCTCAATGTGACTGCCCATCGCTAATCTTGGTCGATTTGTCACCATGTGACTTCTTCCAACGAAGGGAAAACTCACGCCTTGATGAATGGACTCTTCTGACGCATAGAGATCGTGTAGTTCCAATCAGTTGTGATTCGTCCCTTCGGATGTGCTTGGACTGATATGATCTTTGATAGCATTCGTCTACCAAGCCACAAGACACGGAAAAGGTCATCGAACTCATGATTCTCTTCGAGAGGTAAAGCCAACAATGGGATGTTGCCAAGGAAGCTGCTCCGGATGACTGGATTGTCAGCAATAAACCAGTTGGTATCTCGAACACCAAGCAGGCGGTCAAACCCTTGTTCTCGAGGAGAATCTACAATTGGGAATATTGGTATAGTTTGAAGAGGTGTTAGAAGTTGCGCAATCTGGCTAGGATTTACATCCTTGAGTGCTGCGTTCACGTTACGGAAAAAACGAGAGATGTCTGTCAGCTTGCTTGAACTGGTAATCAAACTGGCCGTTGCGATGACTGATGCAATGGGATCATTTGACGGAGATGACAAACAGCGAAACAGATATGAGCAGGTTTTGTACTGCGTTTCAACTGTGACTGACATCGAGATGCAATCCCTCATGTTGGTCCACATGAGAGTTGTCGAAATGTCCTGAGGCGAATTTTGAAGGAGAACGATATCATTCTCGTAGAATGCGGCACTAGAGCTGTTATCATCGTGAATAGTTCTCCATACGGGCTATCTTACTTGATCAGCTGCTCATTTCCCCTGTACCTGGCCTGTATTTGCTCGTAAATGTAGGTAATCTTGTTGACATCAGAGGAAGGCTGTCGCGAGATGGCTACGAGGCAGCGCAAATAGTAATGAATATCTGATTTGATGACGACACCAAAGTGGCTCAGCAGGGCCCATTGTGCATTAGTAGGATCCTGTATCTTAACGGCCGGGATGAGTCCACCGTTGTCAAGTGTCGAATCCAACGCCGGGGCAACTGCTTCTTGTAGTGTCCAGACACCGGAAATGCATCGAACTTGGCAAGCACTCAGGTCTCTTCTTAATTGCTTACACGACTCGCGGAACTCAGGTTTTTGCCAGCTCAAATGAGCACCGTCGATCCATTGCGAATAGTGTTGCCAGTTGTCTCTGAGTAGTTGAAGAACGTCGGATGTATCGGCCTGACTGAAGAGAAATTTGAATTCCTCAGATAGACTAAATATGGTCGACAATGTGTTGGGATGCATAGACTCAGCTGCCCCTGGAAAGAATGCGGCGGAGGTATTCTGAGCGGTTGAGTACCCGGTTGGGTTGTCTTGTTCGGATCTTGCAAGCATCAGGCGCTTTTTATTTTGTTGCTCCAGTAGCATCAATTGCATTTGGTAGTCCTTCAATGCATGGTTACCCATGTCTTGTATGGTTGAGCCCGACGCTGGATTATGGAACGCGCGATCGAAAGCACGCCCGAACTGTTCTTGACTTAAGTGGCTCACTTGTTGGTCTCGTTTTGGCTGGATTTGGACGCTGCGATCTACTGCTTTCTCCTCCTCTTGGACCAAAGTCTTCGCAGGCTGAGGATCAGGATCGACCAGAGGTACGATCAAACGTGGCATCATCGAGAGGCCAAGATGGCAGACCAACCAATTGGGCCAATCGGGGTCTGAGGGAAAGGCATCTATATAGCCATTTGCTATGACAGGAAATCTTTTTTGAAGCTGGCCAAATATCCTGGCTGCTGCCAAGTTCTTCTCGAGACTTCCCGGGATATAAAGTTGTCTCCCTAGGGAACGGGTGCCTTGAGCCGTAGCGAACCACAGATCTGCTGTTTTGGGAGGCTGCCAAGAAGCTTTGTAGAGAAATTTGGCATGGGAAATCAGCTGTAATTCTGTCAAGGAGTCAGGATCGAAATCTGAGGATTGATGAACCTTTAACACCAAACGGCATATCTCCGGGGCTTTCCAATCTTTGACATCCAAAGCTTTCAAGAGTTTGCGTCGAGGAATCTCAAATTCCACGATAGAGTCTACTACGAGAACTTCAATACCACTGGGCAAGTCCATCGAAGTCTCACCTCGCGAAAAGAACACTTCTTGCCCCTGGGCTGCTGTCCATTGACCATCAAGCAATGGTATGAGGCAGAGATCTTGGATTATGGCCTTGAGATCTGGCTCTATTGTAAGTTTGAGAAGAGCTTCTGCAAGCTGCGAATGCCACGCAGATGACCTTGCACGAAAGGTTTTAGAGTCTTGCGTTATTATCAACTTCAGGTCTCCCAAAAAGTCGCGAGGGGACATATGAGAAACTCCAATCGAGTCAATAGTTTGAATGGCCCATTCCGGGTACTCAGATGAGAGGTAGCTGACCGCTGTGCTAGACCCCATGGTGAAGGGGATGCCTTCCTGGTCACGGAACAGACCAGGTATGTGTTTGAGAGTGGATGGTTTGACCATTGTCCCAGCACAAGACTCAAGCACATGGCGTTGGGCAAGATCAGCCAGAATCGCTTCCACTGCCGGTTCGAAGAAGGTGCATTTTGAAGTTAAGCCTGTCGGGATGTAAAATGGCCAAGTATACTTCATCTGCCCATTGTTGAAATGGTTGATTGACGACAGAAAGGCATCAACTGACGCATCTCGAATCGCGTGATTCCATGGGAGGGTACTCTCGATATCCTCTCGATTAGCAGTCAAGAGAAAATCACCTTGAAGCAAAAACTGCGAAATGTCAGACATAAGCACATCATCTGTCGATTATCCGTACCTTCAAGCCGTAGTTTCTAATTGGTAGAAACGCGTAGACATTCTCGGGCCTGAGTTGAGGTTGCTCCGGAAATTCGGCAATGGGAAACGCTAGTAAAACCGTTGTCTGACTCCAGTCGGGGCGCTTTCTCTCTTTAGGAAGATCTCTCACTGTGTAGGTTTTGATGAGATATTGGAAATGGCTTTCGCCATCATGTAGGCTCACAACTCGGTCATCGGCCTGCATGGTTTGAGTTTTGCGCACAGTCTTCTCCCAAGTCGCTTCTCCTGGGCAAGAAACTCGAACGCTGATCTCTTGAACATTTCTGAGGAACATGAGCCAGTTGATATCGAAAGCTTGGAGCTCTTTGACGAGGTTCTGTTCTTCGTAGTCTGTGGAGAGTTGTAGGTACATGGAGGTAAACCCCGACAGAATCGGTTGGGGAAACTCGGTCCAGATGGGAGTAACCATGCCAAGAGGTTTAGTCTGGTCGAACTTGAAGGTGAAATTCCGAGAAGCTATCCACACGACATCCGCGGCTTTGAAGACTGACTTGAAGCCAATACCCTTCTCGCCGATGAACTCGCCGGACTGTGTCTTGCTTGACTTGGTGCTCTGGCTGATGGCACAAATTGCTCTGACATTCTCCGCCGTAAACCCCGTTTCATTGCAATCGATACGAAGAGCGCCTGGTTCGTATGTGAATTGAAGTGTTGGGATGGCGCAATCGTAGGTATTGTCGTCAGCGTTCTGTATGAGTTCGAGCAGAAAGTGAGTCGACTTGGCGTAGAGCTGGCTCGAAAGACTGTGGCATATGAGCGTCAAAGCCGTAGGTTAGCAGATTGGAGGGGCTGGCTACATATCAAGACAACTGCTCAGAAGCGATTCGAACCTGGTGCCGATAATTGAGCCGTCCAGGGTGTGTTCACGTCTGATTTCCTCCACCAAAAGTCGTGCTTCATGATGCGGCAAATCCATTTCTATGCAGCGGTCTTCGTACCTGCTCCAAGATGAAAGGTAACGAAGAAACCAAAAGACAGGGCACTCTCGAGTTCTAGTCAAGCGAAGCCTGAAATTTATGATAAAGCCTTGTGGCCTGCCTCGCGGTATTGCTGCATGCTTTAATTTCAGCCCAAGGCAGAATTGGCCACCTGTTGGGGCTTCACCGATAGCCACGAAGAGATTGATCCTATCACAACAGCGCTTTCAAGCCTCAAATGCCACGTAGCTAAGTGAAGAGGTAACCCAGCTGTAGTTGCCGGGTACTAGTTTACGCGGTCTTGGCATTTTTTGCAAGCCAAGCATCAATCTAGCTTTTTGATAAGCTGTTTAAATTGTTTCCCATATTCCAATTGCCATAATTTAAACTGACTGGTTCAGTGTATTGTTCGACTTGTCATTCATCAATGCGTATCTTGCCTCAAGTACAAGAAACACATACAACCACCTCGAATTAAGCGAAAACAGTGTCTCATATAGGCGTTTCAATCCCGGGGCTAGCCCAGTGATATGACATAACTGACTGCGTAAGCTTGTTATCTTATGACTGAGCTCTGTTTCATGTTGAAACGCGGCTCTGGCACCAACGGCCTCTGTTACACTCATGTTGAGATATGTATCCGATCTACGTCGTTCCCTTTCCTCTTGATAAAGGTTTTTCTCTTTCGCCCTTGAATAGAAGTTTAAGTCGTTTTTACTTGTCTTACGAGTATTTTCGAAACATTTCACGTTCCTCAGCAGTGTTACATTACCTCCAACTGAATAGGAGCATAAAACTATTGACCAGCAGCGGTTCACTTCTTGACTAGACTATTTCTAGTTTTTTGAGGATTGATTCTCCTGTCTTTCGAACATCTCCAGTCCTCAGTAGGACGATAAGTGTTATCGGTCTGCAAAACGTGAAATTTACATTCCCTCCGAGTCTTGACTAACTTTGAAACTTTTTACAACAGTACAAGTGACTAATCCGTTACATCTCCCTGCTCAGGCGATAACTACGCTAAAGAGATAAACTACAAACTATGCCTCAAAATACACTCAAATTCATAATGTGACTTTGGCTAGTTTAAAGTAGTAACCGCAAATGGGAGGCACTTTGCCGGCAACCTGGTAGCCTCTCTAGGTTTACAATTCATCATTGCGTTTACTGCGACGGCAATCTTTAACATTAATTCGACCATCTTGGTAAACTGCTTTCCGGAAAACTCGGCTGACGCTACAGGCGTAATGAGCAAGCAGTACAGGTACAAATACAGGATAGAAGAGTAGATCAGTACCCTTTACTCTTGATACAAATGAGTTTGTGGCGAGTCATGCCTCCTTTTCTCTAGACCTCCAAGTAGATCAAGATTTCCTCATGCCTATCCACATGTCTGATGGGTCCTTGATTGTCTGTGTACGGTAATCAATGACTCCGGTTGCTGTACGTCATTACCTCTGCGCGACACTGATTAATCGGATGCGAGATTCTACAATGCCGATCACTGAGCCATCAAGAAAGGACTTGATGCGTGGGATGCAAGGAGGGAACTGGAAGCTTTCCGAACTTGCTGTTATCACCGGCTAATGCTACAAATAACGTCCTACAAGCGCTGCTTTGGTCGAGATACATGCCCCCGATCTTACCGAAGACAGTTAGGTTGGCGATACTAGTGTTTTACCTAAAAGCCCTCTTATCCGGATATCTGATATCCACGATATTTGATTCCTTGCGCCTATCTCTGAAGATCGTCGGACCCATAAAATTAGCTTCGGGGTAACAGCTATCCTGTGAAATGTTAAGTGCATAGAATCTTAGTAGAATACCATGACCCGAGGTTTGAAAAGCGGTATTGTTGATTGGATGTATCACTAGAAACAGGGAAGCAAGCTTAAGTACAGCGAGGGTAAGACTGAAGCATTTAAAGAGACTGTCGTCCAATGTCCGTTCTCACATATAGAAGATATAAAACTCACTACGTTGTTATTCTATTCAGCCGAAGCCTATCAACATGTTTCGCTCCCGTTTCCCTACCTCTCATCATTTCACTATCTCTATCTTCGGTTGCCAATATCATGCAGAAACACCAAGCGCCGCCAAGTCTGAGCTTATCACCAATTTTGACAATCTGATCAAGGGTGCTGCTATTCATGTGGAACATCTGGAGCAGAATGATATCCCTTCCAAAATTTGGATGAGTTACTGGGAGTCACCCCAGAGCTTCAAAACCTGGTGGGAAAAAGGCGATACGAGATCTTTCTGGGCATCGCTCCCGGATGATGGTGGGTTCTGGAGAGAGACGATCAGTCTGCCCGCTACCAGGGCTATGTACGAGTCAACGGCAGAAAGACGAGCCGGTTTCGGTAACTGCGGAGAACTCATTCCACTCACTGAGAAAACTGGGTATTGGGGAGCCTACCGTTCTCGCATGACTCCCGACTTCACTGGCGATACTTTTAGCTCATCTTTATCCACTCTTACCGAGCCGCGGCCATTCTCTGACAAGATACGACATGGAAGAGTGAGGATGACAAAGTTTCCAGAGAACCTCTGCGTTGTGGTAGAAGGTCAAGATTATAGTGCTATGAAGGAGAAAGAGCGTGACTATTGGAATGAGAACTTCGATGGCCTCACAAAGCAATGGGTCACCAACGTCGTTACGGCAGGTCCTCAGAAAGGCATGGTATCCGCAAGAGCCTGCCATGCCTTTGCAGGAGAAAAGTCACTGGGAGCAACAAGCACCGGGAGCAACGGGGATACGACGTCCAAAAATGGAATTTTCCCGGGGCTTGACTACGTTCGGCAAGCTCAGATATTATTCTGGCTTGATATCTCTAAAATGGAGTACCTGGGCAAGTGGGATAAAGGCCATGTGAAGCTTCGGCGCAACTTCATGTCGGCCTATGGTCCTGGGGGTCCCATGGAAGGCGGAGATCTTTTCTTGTGGGTTGATCTTGGAATTTTGAAGAGTAAAGAGATCGATGCGGAGTACATTGGATGCTATGATAGTACCGGATTCTTGGCGTTTGATGAGCATCCGCTTTTTGCCAGCGAGTCAGTCACTGCCGCCGCAGAGTTACCATCGTTCTTCAAGACGCCTATTTCATGTCAGCCGATTGAATGGTAGAGTAGGCAAGTTTGCTGTTTGGCATGTAATTATTCCGCGCAGAAATACAAACCATATATGCAAGAACCTTACTTTTTTTTTTCCTTCTAATATAACCCAGTAATAAGACTATAAAGAGATCTAGGTATCCTGAAGTCCTATAATAGTCTCAATAACAATGACCTAGACCTAGGTTGTGGGTAACTTAATATATTAGATTAATAAGGTTACCTTTCAGCTATAACACCTAGCCTTATTGCCTTAACTAACTCTAACTAAAATAAATATCTTGTAAGACTAGCTGTAGACCTAAGGTCTCTGCCCGTCCTGTAAGTCTTCCTCTAATTTCCACCTTTTAACCTACCAAGCTGCAAGACTGGTCTTCAGTCAGTCATCCAGACTCGACAATCGGTTAACCTATTCAAGACCGGGCTTGTAAGTCAACCACCCGAGCATCAGCCTGCCTACCGGGCTTCCACTCTGAAAGTCAGGGCTCGACTTCTTGAGACGGAAAACAGGCGACATATTCGCTGGTAAGTCAACCACCCAAGTTTCCAATACGCACCCTTCGAGAAACAACGCTGACTCCAACCACAGCCAATGCAAGAACCTTACTAAATATCTTTTTAAGATAGATCAAGGTCACACATCTAAAAGATACGGTTTTCTTTTTCCACAACAAGGCATCATCGATATACTGACTGTGTACTGAATATTTTTGTACTTCTATGTGTCTAAGTTTGTTAATGTCTGGAGAAAACCATTAAGTGCTTAATCTTATCCGCGGGACAATAACCCGGCCTTTGACAGGTAGAGTCCTCCCCCACAAGCGAATACGACCTAAGCGGCGGTTACTAACTCCGAACGGAAGTGAATCAGAAACGCCAATGCTTGGCTTTCCCTCCGAGCAAATCACAAAGATCTGATAAGATAATCTTGATAGATAATACGAGGCAGGCCAAGTCTTGTCTGGCTGACCAAATACCCGGGATAGCTGATCTAGACTAGTTCTAGAGTAGGTCGAAGTCTAACTTGTCTCATGACACGACTTGGCATGGGGGTATCATCCCATCGGTAGGCATTTAAAAATGCCCAGGCACCCCCAGTGCGAAACGTGCAACTGCAAGCCAGAAGCCAAAATGTCTGAACAGAAGGATAGCATCATGCCCGCGCCGTGGGAGCCCTTGGGCGACAAGGGCGGGCATTTACCAGATGATCAGGCTAGAGTTGACTCTGAAGACCAACTCCCCCATACAGCGCCAGCTCCAACAGAGGCTATCCGCAAGATCTGGACAAAGTCTCCTCTCATCGTCGCGTTTGCCGGGTGAGTCGGGAATGTACACGCAAGAACTGCAAGGCGCTGACTCTTGACAAAGTCTCTTCGTTATGAACTTTTGCATGGTTTTCGCTGCGTCTTCTGCGGGAGTATACGACCCTTATGCCACGAGCCATTTCCAAGGTCATTCCCTCATTACCACCGCCAATATCATCCACGGGATTGTTCGCATCGTTGCGTATCCTCTACTGGCAAAGATTGCAGATGTAAGAAAAATTCAGAGGCCAGTAATGTATTGGGATTAATAGGAATCAGCATATCGGACGCCCGCAAGGATTCGCAGGGTCGGCGATAAGCATGGCCCTGGCGAACGTACTCTACGCTGCTTGTCATAACGTAGAAACATACCTCGTAAGCCTTCAAATTTTCGTCTGCTTGAAGTACTAATGTTCCCAGGCCGGAGGTATCTTTGAATCATTCGGCGATACTTGGTGGACCATTACCGAGCAGATCTTTATTGCAGAAGTCACTTCTCTAATGAACAGAGGTTTTCTCTTCACGCTACCTGAGTCGCTGGCTGCTATCCCGACATTGTATGCCGGCACATATCTCGGCGAGCATATGCTGCTGAAGTCTTCGTGGCGTTGGGGATTCGGCATGTGGGCCGCAATCATGCCTTTTTGCGCACTCCCGACCATTGCAATTATGGTGTTTATGGAATTTAGAGCTCGGAAGAAGGGGATCTACTACAAGAGAGTTTCTCTCCGTGCTGCTTCTGAAATCCCAGAAGGTGCATCGTGGACAACAAAGGTTCGACAAGTCCTTTTCGTCCAGCTAGATATTGTAGGTGCATTCCTGTTGCTCGCTGGCCTTTCAATGGCCCTCTTGCCGCTTTCCATTACGGGTAAGAAGAATACTGAGCGTTGGACTGAACCTTCATCTATTGCACTTCTGGTAGTCGGAGTGTTGACGTTTGTTGCGTTCTTGGTTTGGGACGGGCGTTATGCGAAGAAGCCTATCGTTCCATTCCGCATGATCAAGAACCGCAATGTCATACTTGCTTGTGCTTCAGTTTGTATGATTGCCATGTCGGATTCGACTTATAGGACCTTTGCACCAAGCTTTTTGCAGGTGGCCGGAGGTTATTCGCCTGGACACGCAGTCCGCATCGAGTGAGTACTATCTGAAACGTGCAGTATTCGACTTCTGACTGGTTACATCAGCAACGCTCGACGAGTTGCCCTAAACCTCGGTGGTCTCGTTATCGGTCTAGCCATCAGATTCGTCAAACATACCAAACCGTTTATCGTTCTTGGCTTTTTGATGGTTGCTTTGGCCAATGGGCTGCCAATCTACTTCACCAACATTGATGGAGCTCAAGTTGCCAACGAGGCAGCTCTTACCACTGGACAGGTGCTACTTGGTCTTGGCCGAGGTTTTGCGCAGGTTCCGCTTCAGGTCTCTCTACAGGCTGCAGTCCCGGATCACGAGATTGGTATCGCAACAGCCATGTTTCTCTCATCGTCCGGGTTTGGTGCAAATGTTGGTAATAGGTAAGTTCCTCTCTTGCTTGTGCTCGGGGGAAACACTAACACATCTTTAAGCATTGGCGGTGCTCTGTGGAATACCTTTCTGCCTAGAAGACTTTTGGAAAATCTCCCAGAGACTGACAAGGCCAACAGCACTGCGATTTTCCGGTCCATTGTGACGGCGCAGAGCTACGAGCTAGGTACGCCAGCTAGAGATGCGATCAATCTCAGTTACCGCTTGACGCAGCAAACACTAGCGATTGGGTCGCTTTCACTTTCTGTTCCTCTTCTGCTTATGATGTTTTTCTTCCGGAATGTGAAACTAGAAAAAGAGGATAAGGACAGGAGTGAAATCGCTGAGCAACAGCTTGCTGCAGCGGGGCAGACCGCTACCGCTAGAAATAACATCATGGGGGAGAAAAGTCGCAGTGAAAGCTGAGGCTTGATCGCTTGACCAGTTACTATGAGACTGTCATAATTATCACACTATGTTATGAGAGCATCAGGACCACTTTCAATAAAAGCGACTTGGCTGATGACGACATCCACCTTGTGTCTTATCAATCGCGCCCTATCTTATCGATCACAGTCAGGATCTAATCAATCCAATCAGATGCAGTGGCAAGTCGCATTGGAGATCGGCATCTCGGCACTCGGGTAGCACATGTACACAAGAAGTGATCAGCTGTGTATCTTGCAGAAGGTATCCTTCACATGATTCCCTGTCGCTACACGCTTTACTCGACAGGCTGCGTTCCCCTTGGTGGTGAAATGATGCTTGACCTAACCTGTAGGGACCACCGCCAGCCACGGATGACCTTCAGCCATGACAATGATAGGTTATCAGCAGGGATCGATGGTGGAATCACTCAAGGGACATTGCTTGAAATATTTCACCGACGGTACATGTGTATGGGGCATCCTTGACGCAAGTTCATTGCCGCTATGCAAATCGGGCGACTCCCATTACTCAACACCACTCAGAGAACTTTTGCTGTAGCATTAAAAATGGAGCTTCTTTTCCGTCTTCCGTCCCACATAAACCCATCTTGCTTCCGTCCTCCGTCCCACTCAGACCCGTCATGCCAAGACACACAGCTTCAACAGCCCTAAAGCTACGGCGCAGATCTTGCGCTATACCACGCTGTTCTTTTTTATCAATCAGTGTATCAATCAGCTGGGCTCGGAAGCATCGTGGAGTCCGCGCGTTCCGTTAGATTTCCTCTGCAGGGATCGGCTGTGTGGACTGGCGGGTAGCTATCCCTACCGGGCTAGTGACTGCGGATCCGGTATGCTAATAGAGTAAGGTTAAAGTTAAAGAAAAGTCTGCGATGATGAAGACTTTCCGTCTTTTTGCTGACAGCAGGATGAATCTTCAGGTAAAATTTGCCAGAGACAAATGAGCCCAGAAGTACGCTGTATACTACATAACCGAGTACTAAGCATGGCTATTGGACACGCATCTCCAAGACAACGACGTTACAGACAGATGGCACAGCACATAGCTGTTGATACGCACGTCAAGACGTAAAGTTAGCCCCAATTTACATATAAGACATGGGAACAACTGGCCCACACTGGCATTTCGGTCGAACTCCAGTCCTGGAAAGCTGCATTTAGCGAATGGGGACTCATGCAGCCTAGCGTAGTTAACCCTTCAACAGTTCAGATGGTCATGTTGATCTGTATGCGGGCCACTGGTCCATGCCCGACGCCGTTTCTCTTAGATTAGGCCAATAACCGAGTAGCAAAAGCAACCATTTCAAGGGCCCAACGTGGTTCAAAACTAGCAACTAGTGGATCAACTTCCAGCGTTGAGCAACCTTTTGCCTCTTCACGTTTCAGGAAGAAGCAGTTGGTCATGACGACCGATCTTACATAAAGACGGCTCTGTCCCGGCACCAGATTGTTGATCTGCCTTTCAGTCCCTGTACATCTTAACTCGTTCAAAGTACTGAGCTTTCCGACCCTGGACATCCGTGAGGCTCTTGATATCCTCCTTGCGCGGACACCATGCGGTCTTCCATTTCCCTTCCCACAGCTGTAGCAGCTCTATCTGCTCTTCTGTCCCCCGCGTTGGCAACAGAGCCTCTAGAAGGATATGGTAGAGATGTCTATGAAGTCCCATGCGGCCAAGCCTGCACATGGTCTGTCCCAACTATGCTTGACTGCCCCGAATTCGAAGGCCTGTCCGAAGATGAGCTTGCTCTTGCTTATCCTTCGCCAGCCTGCATGGCCAATGACACAGCATACTTGACTACAATCGCCTGGTGTATTAACTCTCGCTGTGAGGAGGGCACCAAACCATCCAAGATTGAAAAGTTCTGGGAAACGAAGATGATTGTTGGCGCCGAGTCACTTCGATATTCTTATGCCGAGGCTTTGGCTGAGGTCGATACCAAGAACCCTCCCAAGCCTATGTCTCCCGAGGAACTAGTTCTAAACCGGACCATTGCTACTGATGACGCGACATACGAAAGCTTCATCAACTCAGTCAAGGGATATGAAGCTAGTGGCAGGAACGAGTCCAAGTATTCGTAAGTCTGGATCTACTTCTAAACATCATCCGTGTCTAATCATTGTACAGCCTTGTGGTATTCCTATCTTGTGTCTTGATTCCTATCGGCTTCTCCCTGCTCCGTTTCTTCCCAATCCCGGCATCTCTCAGAAGCAAGTTCTACGCTTACTTCATCGACCCTCCGGCTTGGGGTAAGAGACATAGCGTACCGACACTTGGGCTTGGTATTATACCAACTCGTGGCCAAGCTCTCTTCATTCTTTACATCATCGCCATCAACGCTGTGGCTACTTTCGAAGGTTACCCGAACTTCTCGCCTAATGGCATGTTCCCAGACCGCCGGTACGACTTGATGAGACAGATTGGTAACCGTGCAGGTGTCATTGCCTTTGCCAATGTCCCTGTTGTCATACTCTATGCTGGTCGCAATAGTTTATTGCTTAGTCTGACGAACTGGTCCCACTCTACCTTTCTACTTCTGCATCGATGGATTGCCACAGTCTGTGTCTTTCAAGTTATCCTTCACTCTCTTATGTGGCTTCGAATGATGGTTGAGTCTGACTCCCACGCTGAGGCTGTCACTTACAATTACTGGTACTGGGGCATCGTCGCAACGGTTATCTTCTCCATGATCCTACCTTTGTCAATGCTTCCGATCCGCAAAGCCGTCTATGAGGTTTTCCTCATCTTGCACATCTGTTTGGCAGTTGGCGCTCTTGTCGGGTCTTGGTATCACATTTATTATCTCTACCAGGACACAAGCGGGTTTGAGATCTGGCTCTTCATCGCGATGGCTGTTTGGGGTTACGAGAGACTTCTTCGTATCCTTCGGGTTTCTAGACATGGTATCAAGAAAGCGTACATCACTCGCATCGATGACAAGTACTTGCGAGTTGATGTCCCAGACGTTGACGCTCATGGACATTGCTTTGTTTACTATCCCACCCTCTCTTGGCGTGTATGGGAAAACCACCCGTTTTCTGTCGTCAACTGCAGCAAAGGTCAACTTGGTGGACATACTACAACCTCAAGTTCGAGTTCCCAAACCCAATCTGAGAACGAAGGCACAATCTCGGCGACTTCCAAGGAAGTTGGCGGTACCACTGTTACACACCCTGTTACAACACGCAACGATAACATCCGCCCTGGCATCACATTCTTTATTCGTCCTCAAGGAGGCTCCACTACCAAACTTGCCAAGAAGGCTGACACTGGAGTTGGTGTTCCAGTCCTCATCGAGTGCTCCTATGGCCACGACGATCGAACTCGTTTTAGGCCTACTCCTGAGTACTCCAACACTCTGGTCATCGCTGGTGGCGTTGGTATTACTGGAGTGTTGCCCGCTCTTCAAAGCTCACTATCCATGTTTTCGCGACCTCTCGGCACTACCAAGTTCTACTGGGGTATCAAGCATCGTGGTCTTGTAGATGCAGTCAAGAGTATGATTGTTGGTCAGGATACCAATGAAGAAAAAGAAGGCAATGGCCAAGCTTCAAACTGGGGACATATTGAGGCGCATGTGTCGATTGGGTCACGTATGGACATCAAGCAAGTTTTGACGAAGGAGCTAGAGCATGTCGCTGGTGGTACCACAGTCATTGTATGTGGTCCGAACCAAATGTGCGATGAAGCTCGATATGTATGTGCTGGATTGGCTCGGCATGGAGCTACGGTTCGTTATGTTGAAGAATCTTTCTCTTGGTAGGGTTGTCTAGCAATAGGAAGTAGTAGTTCAATACCATCCTGGTGCTGCCGATTAGAACAGTTTAACTTATTCAAAGACTTGATCTGATTGTCTCTGAAGGTGTCTCAACCATGAAATGAGAATGTCGACCATACTTAGTAGCTTTGACTGGGTCCCAGAACAAATGTAAAACGGCCAAGCAAAAACAACTCGAAGGCGCACAAGGGCAGGTTCCTAAAGCGAGGCTTCCAAGTGTAATAGGTAACTCAGTGGGGGGAAATTACATATTTCTAAGTGGGCCCTGTATTACCAAATTACTTTTTCGACCAACAAATATTTGGGCAGCCGATGGCCGTTGGTCAATAGCGTCGCTCTACCGATTCAATAGTGCGCCATAGTCTCTTGGCGACCCCTGTCCGGCTGCAGGAGTCAATAGTTATCAAAAGCCCAGGATCCCTTTTTCGAATTTTTTGGGGAGATTCCTCGAATCGTTCTGTACATTTATTTAGACACTCGTTTCACAGCTTTGCTGGTATTTCGTTCTTTTTTATTGTTGATCTGTTTTCTCGCCTAGCTTGCGATGTATCTCACCGTTCTTGGGCTACTCCTTCTAGGCGCCGCCGACTTGTGTTCTGCGGGTGTGAGTGTACTTGGATATGCATGTGGCGTTGATAACTTACTTTCCCGTTAGCCTTGCAAACCTAAGCCCTCGTCGACATTACTGTCCACGTCGGTGTTGACCAGCGAAGCTGGTACTGCGATTGAGACTGACACCGCATCTACCACCGTTGAAGTCTCGCTGGCTACGACCGGTAGCACCACTACCACAGAGGAGGCTTCCACTAGCACTATAGGCACAACTATCTATAGTAGTATCGACACTACTATCGACACCACTACTGAGACTATTATGACTGTTTCCGTGTCGGAGACGTCCACCGAACCTTCTCTCATAACCCCAAGCGCAGCCAGTACGGAGACATCCGAGGTCACTACAGACGCCACCATCGATACGACTAGAATCATGACTGAAGCTGCAACCACCGGCACTGAGGCCGAGCCAACCACAACCACAGCAACTGCAGAGCCTCCTATCCAGACAGTTGAGATTGCGCGAAACGGCGGATTCGATAACAGTGCAACGGACCCAGCCCCTTGGACTGTCATCGGTGCGACCTCGCTCTCTGGAGTCACTGATGAACCACAAGATGGGCCCTACTCATTGTGAGAATCTCTTGTCTTTGCTATTCTTGTACTGACTCTAATCTTGTGGTATAGTCGTTTGGGTAACTCCCCTGGCAATACTTATCCAAGGATCCACGGAGTCTGTCAGCGCGTCTCCGTTGATCAGGGATACGAATATACCCTTTCGGCATGGGTTAAGCAGCGTTGCATTGTTCATACGTCTCCAGACGATGTCGTGGATTGTAGAGATGCCTCTAATGAGGTTTTTGTTCAAGTCGACGGAGTGGGCGGTTTATCTCGGGAAAAGATTCCCAATGATAACCAGTACCATCAGTTCACGGTTACGCTGGAGTACTATGATCCAAACATTGATGAAACCGATTTTTGCGCTTCCATCGAAGTCAGAGAGGGTGATGACTATGTGTTCTTTTTGGACACAATTTCCTTTGCCCGAGGAAGACAATTGGGACTGAACCCGGACGGGGAGTAAGCTGTATACATGCTGAGCTCTGAGTATATAGGTAGACTACAAATTCCTTTCTGATTTAAATCTATTTCGATAGTTTTGCGTGTCGGTTAACGTCCTTATAGAGCAAGTAGCGAAACTTTCCAGGGCCACCAGCATAGCAGGCCTGCGGGCAAAAAGCGCGCAGCCACATAAAGTCTCCTGCTTCTACCTCAACCCAATCCTGGTTTAGACGGTACACAGCCTTGCCTTCAAGCACATACAGTCCATGCTCCATAACATGGGTCTCGGCAAAAGGGATGACACCACCGGGCTCGAACGTGACGATAGTTACGTGCATGTCGTGTCGCAGGTCACTGGGGTCAACGAAGCGTGTAGTGGCCCACGCACCATTGGTGTCAGGCATTTGTGTTGGCGCAATCTCTCTCTCATTGAGGAAGATGGGGTCAGGAATGTCAAGTCCTTCGACGTGTTCATAGGCTTTGCGTATCCAGTGAAATCGGGCGGTATCCTCGCCCTTGTTGCGCAAGGTCCAGCCGCTCTTGGGAGGCAGAAAAGCGTAGCCGCCGGGGGCAAGGGTATGCGTCTTGTCCGCCACAGTGACTGTCACTTCGCCCTCGACAACGAATAAGACCCCTTCAGCACCATCATCCAGCTCGGGGCGGTCGCTGCCACCGCCAGGTTGGACTTCCATGATATATTGCGAGAATGTTTCGGCAAAGCCCGACAACGGGCGAGCAATGACCCATAGCCTTGTCTGTTCCCAGAAGGGCAGAAAGCTGGTCACGATGTCGCTGAAGCAGCCCTTGGGAATGACAGCGTACGACTCGGTGAACATAGCGCGGTCGGTGAGAAGCTGGGTCTGGGGCGGCAAGCCACCCTTAGGTGCAAAGTAAGCACCGACTTTCTGGTCATTGCCCATGATGGAGGAATTTTAGATGTGGATGTTGTAGGCAATCTAATTGTTGGAAGCGAGGAGGATGTAAAAGATTGATGACCTGGATACGTAACCACGAATAATCATGCAATTGTTTTTGCAGTTATTGAAAAGACCTCACAACCCTCAAATACCCCGCATCTCAATTCTTTTCAGGGCCCTTGATTGTGAACTGTACCCCTCGTCCACTTTCGAGATAGTCTCCGATTCGGACATCTACCCCGAAGTCTCGGTAAAATAAACGGTTAAATCCCGGATATCAGGACTTGATAGGTTGCTAATCACTAAAATGGTCCAATCGATTGGTTCCCTGGGAAAGCAGTGACTCAGATCCACCTTAGTCAGTAATCTCGGACTTGTTGGCCGAAGGCGATAAATGGTTGTTCATGGTTGGATTTTACCACAGTGAATATGACCTTGAAGCGCCCACCAGACCTGAATCATGAAAGTTGGTCTTTTCCATCGCAATCACTCAAATTTTGAGATCCATACATGCGGTCCAAGACAGTGCGTACTCATGTATCACCAGAGAAGACTAGAAGAGAGCGAAATTTCCGCGGGAAAGGGTGATAATACTGGCAAGTTTTTGATGTCAAGCAATGAGAACTCAAAATCCACCGACAAGCTTTAAGCAACATTTTCAATACAGAATAGGGAGAATTATCTTATCGTCATTCTGGAATATTGTCTCGTGAAGGAGAGAAGTTGAACGTGCGATGGCGATATCAACACACGTTCAACCCTCACATCGTAAAAGTTCACCCTCTCCTGGTGTGAATTTAGGGTTCCCACCAACACAACCAAAAATATAAGCTTGAAGACGATTGGGCATTAGGCAGATTAGTTAGTAGATTTTTTTTTTCTTTCTTTCTACTCTAACGTAGTTTAATTGCGAAAAGATCTAAGTAGTCTCTTCCAACTGTATTGGTGATTAAACGACATAATATCATGACAAAAATATAAAATTTAAAGATACAGTATTTTAGTATACCCGCTGATTCCTATCTCTAGTTCCATGCGTACATCACCTTCAGGGATAGCTGCGCTAAAATTAAAGGAGCGATTAAGTTATTCGGTATCGCCATCGGATTCGGTTTCGCCGACCAGATCCCCCGAATCGCCGGAGTCAACGACGAACAACAAATGTTCCAAAAGGACGATATAGGATTGGAAAAGGGATGGGAAAATATATGTGAGATATTCAATATCAGCTTGTGCTTGTGTCATGTTACTCAATTCAATTCGGCGATCACACTCTTTTTCTCGTTGCCATATTTGAAACGCCCAAGTTTAATCGTCACCATCGTAATTCTTCAGCTGCAATCGTGATCAAATTCACACATCTGACGGAATATGTCTGGACCTTCCAATTCCTACCAAAGCCCCTACGCGGAGGACTACAACGATCATCATGCTAGACAGGACAGTTCCGGCGGTCTTTACGAGGACCGCCCTTACTCACGAAGCGGTTACGGCCCTGACGATATGAGTTCTTATTGGGACTATGGGTCAGTATATCTGCCTGTGACAACGGCGTCTTAGCTCACTGCAAGTTTTAGAGACGGTTCCGCAACGGGTGCCAACAGTTCATGGCAACAAAGATCACATTTTCATGGCGATGAGTACTACGGTGCGGATGGGCAATCTCACGGCGAAAATTACGACGAGGCCAATCCATATCTACAGAGAGACGACACTTCCCGATACTCGACTACAACCTCCGAAGTCTTCGGCAGTAATGGCTCCGTCGACTACGATGAGATCGACTACCTATCCACAGCACACGCCTCGCGAGAACCATATCCTGCTTGGGCGTCCAACTCGGATCTACCGATAACAGCTGAGGAGGTTGAAGAAATCTTCCTAGATCTGGCGAACAGGCTTGGCTTCCAACGGGAAAGCATGCGTAACATGTTTGATCACTTCATGACCCTTCTCGACTCCCGAGCCTCACGCACGTCCCCTGAGAAGGCGTTGATTTCGTTGCATGCAGACTATATCGGCGGCCACAACGCCAATTATCGGAAATGGTGTTTTGCGACATATCTCGAGATTGAGACTACCGATCTGGCGGCGAGTCGCGTCAACGTGCAGAATGCGTCCGAAGAAGCAACGTCAGCAGAGGAGAACCTCGAAACAACCGAGGAACAATGGAATTCTCGCATGCAAAATATGACTCCCCAAAGGCGCGTCAGTCAGCTCGCTCTGTTTCTCTTGTGCTGGGGAGAAGCGAACCAAGTCCGCTTTATGCCAGAGTGCCTTTGTTTCATTTTCAAATGTGCTGAGAGCTTCCTCGACGCCACAGAGGCAACCATGGAGCCCATAAACGAATTATATTTCCTCAACAATGTCATCACCCCCATCTATCACTTTCTTCGAAAGGAAAGCTACGAAATTCGCGATGGAGTTTACGTCCGCCGCGAGCGGGATCACGATAAGGTCATTGGCTACGATGACTGCAATCAACTCTTCTGGTATCGCGAGGGAATTCGACGTATTACTCTGAACGACAAGACAAGACTTCTTGACATTCCGGCATCACAACGCTATCTCAGGTTCAAAGAAGTCAACTGGAGCAAGTCCTTCTTGAAAACCTATAAAGAGTCACGGTCGTTGATGCACCTCGTCGTTAACTTCAACCGAATCTGGATCATCCATTTGACTATCTTCTGGTTCTATACTGCTTTCAATGTACCATCTTTGATAGTTGGTCCAGATTACGAACAGCAGGTAAATCAAAAACCTTCCAAGGCCAAAGCTCTTTCTGCTGTTGGCTTTGGCGGCGCGATCCCACCCTTTATCCAACTTGTAGCCACGATAGCCGAGTGGTTCTACGTACCACGAAGATGGCCTGGAGCCCAACCCCTTGGCCTGAAGATAGTCATGTTACTCGTTGTCCTTGCTCTCAACGTTGCCCCTGGCGTTAAGATTTTCCTTTTCCCTGGCCCCAAAACGTTGGATAATTATCTCGCCATGGGTCACATCGCTATGGCTACACAGTTCTTTGCCTTTTTAGCAATCATGCCGTCCGGGAAGTTGTTTGGCAACTTTTTCAAGAAGAAGTCGCCGCGCCCGACGGCTAACGAAGTCTTTACCGCAAATCACGCAACGCTGCACGGAAACAACAGGATCTTCTCTTACATTTTCTGGACAGTTGTCTTTGGTGCCAAGTTCGGCGAGTCGTATGTCTTTCTCGCTCTGTCGTTCCGAGATCCTGTCAGGTACATATCCATCATGAATGTGGACAGTTGCCAAGGAGACAGGCTATTCGGGGCGATTCTCTGTAGGCAGCAGCCGACAATACTTCTTGTGGTCATGATGATGACAGATCTGATCTTCTTCTTCCTTGATACGTATCTGTGGTACGTTCTTGTCAACACAGTCTGTTCCATCCTGCGGTCCTTTTACATAGGGTCTTCGATCTGGAGTCCATGGCGAAATATCTTTTACCGCTTGCCTAAGAGAATCTATTCCAAGATCCTAGCCACGCGTGAGATGGAAATTCGTTATAAGCCCAAATTACTGGTATCGCAAGTTTGGAACGCCATAATCATCTCTATGTACCGCGAACACCTCTTGTCCATCGAGCATGTGCAGAAGCTCCTCTACCATCAAGTACCTTCAGAAGAAATTGGCAAACGGACATTACGAGCGCCAACGTTCTTCGTTGCTCAAGGCGATCATTGGTTTGACAGTGAATTCTTTCCCAAGAATAGCGAGGCTGAGCGTCGGATTTGCTTCTTTGCTCAATCTCTATCAACGCCTATCCCAGAACCCATGGCCGTGGAAGAGATGCCTACCTTTACCGTCATGATCCCACATTACAGTGAAAAGATCTTGTTTTCACTGAGGGAGGTCATTCGCGAGGAGGACCAGAATTCACGCCTTACGATGCTCGAATATCTCAGGCAATTATATCCTCATGAATGGACTTGTTTCGTCAAAGACACAAAGGCATTGGCAGGGGAAAACGATCCGTCTGAAAGCTCTGAATCTGAATCGGCTGATCATAGCCGCCAAGTGAATAACCTTCCCTTCTATTTTCTTGGCTTCAAGTCCTCTGCCCCAGAATACGCGTTGAGGACCCGAATCTGGGCTTCTCTACGAGGTCAGACACTGTATCGAACAATATCAGGCTTTATGAACTACAATCGCGCTATAAAGCTACTGTATCGAGTTGAGAATCCAGAAATGGTGCAACTTTTCAACGGACATACAGAGAAGCTGGAACGCGAGCTTGAACGCATGGCCAGACGCAAGTTTCGCATAGTTGTGGCGATGCAGAGGTATGCCAAATTCAAGCAGGAAGAGCAAGAAAATGCCGAATTCTTGTTGCGGTCCTATCCTGATCTTCAAATTGCATATCTCGACGAAGAACCTGCTGAAAACGAGGGCGACGAGCCTCGTGTATACTCAGCCTTGATCGACGGACATTCTGAGGTTCTCGAAAATGGGATGAGGTGCCCAAAATTCAGGGTACAGCTATCCGGCAACCCCATCTTGGGAGATGGCAAATCCGATAATCAAAATCATGCCCTAATTTTCTATCGCGGAGAGTATATTCAGCTCATCGATGCCAACCAAGATAATTACCTTGAAGAATGCCTTAAGATCCGCAATGTCCTCACAGAATTCGACGAAATACATAACATCCCTGGCTACAGCAACGACTCCAACGAAGAGAGCCCTGAGCCGATCGCCATTGTGGGCACTCGTGAATACATTTTCTCTGAGAACATCGGAATCTTGGGTGATATCGCCGCCGGCAAAGAGCAAACCTTTGGTACTCTTTTTGCGCGCACCTTGGCTCAGCTAGGCGGTAAACTACACTACGGCCATCCAGACTTTCTTAACGGTGTTTTCATGACAACCCGGGGTGGCGTTTCCAAGGCACAGAAGGGCCTCCATCTGAACGAAGACATCTACGCCGGCATGAATGCAGTTATGCGCGGTGGCCGGATCAAACATTGTGAATTCTATCAATGCGGCAAGGGGCGAGATCTAGGCTTTGGATCCATCCTTAATTTCGTCACCAAGATCGGAACTGGCATGGGGGAGCAGATGCTCTCGAGGGAATACTACTACCTCGGAACACAGCTTCCGCTTGACCGCTTTTTATCGTTTTACTACGCGCATCCCGGATTTCATATCAACAATATCTTTATCATGGCTTCAGTTTACATGTTTCTCATCAGTCTTCTTAATCTCGGGGCCATTCGACATGAAACCATTCCTTGTCACTATAACCGAGACGTCCCAATCACAGACCCATTGTTTCCTACAGGTTGTGTCAATACTGACGCTTTGATGGATTGGGTGTATCGATCTATCCTCTCAATTTTCTTTGTGTTTCTAATGTCTTTCATTCCGTTGACTGTGCAAGGTCTAATGGAATCTGATCCCTGGAGAGCAGCCTTACGCTTCATCAAACACGTCGCTTCTTTGTCCCCGTTCTTCGAGGTGTTTGTGTGTCAAATCTATGCCAACTCGGTACAAACAAACCTCTCTTTCGGAGGCGCCCGATATATTGGCACTGGACGAGGCTTTGCTACGGCCCGGATGCCGTTTAATGTTCTCTATTCACGTTTTGCTGGCCCATCGCTGTATTTCGGCTTCAGACTATTTCTACTGCTCTTGTTTGCAACAATGACGGTGTGGCAAGCTGGTCTGGTCTGGTTTTGGGTGACGACATTCGGTCTCATCTTTTCACCGTTTCTTTATAATCCCCATCAATTCGCTTGGGACGACTTCTTTATCGACTATCGTGAGTACTTGCGGTGGTTGTTCAGAGGACATGCCCGTTTCCACGGCTCGTCGTGGATCACCTTCTGCCGTTTATCCAGGACTCGAATCACAGGATTCAAAAAGAAGAACCTGGGCGACCCCTCGTCTAAGCTCTCTGGGGATATCCCTCGCCCATCGTTTTTTGGCATCTTGTTCAGCGAGATTTTGCTTCCATTGCTATCAGTTATCACGTCAACACTTCCCTATCTCTACATCAATGCACAAACAGGCGTGATTGCAAAGAATAATAACGATTCCAAAATTAGACCTACAGACTCTCTCGTTCGTCTTTTGGTCGTGGCGTTCGCGCCAGTAGCCATAAATACGGGAACATTGGCTGTCATGCTATGCCTTAGCTGTCTTATAGGACCTCTCCTTAGTCTCTGTTGCAAACAATTTGGCAAGGTCCTTGCTTCTATCGCATATGGCATATCCGTCATTGGGCTGATCATTTGTTTCGAGGCATTTCTTTTCCTCGAAGGATTCAACTTTGTCAGAGCCCTTGCTGGAATGATTGCCGTTGTTTCATTACAGACGCTGGTACTCAACATCATCATCTCAACCACGTTGACGAGGGAGTACAGGACCGCTTCCTCAAACACGGCCTTTTGGACAGGGCGATGGTACTCGCTTGGGCGCCATTCCATCACCGCACCATTCCGGGAACTCGTCTGTAAAATCACAGAATTGAGCATGTTTGCGGCCGACTTTCTGTTTGGACATTTGCTTCTCTTCGGAATGCTGCCGATTATACTCATCCCAAAGATCGACAATGCCCATACGACAATGCTCTTTTGGCTACGTCCAAGGTAACTCCACTCCTTACTTACTTTTTACGTGAACGAACTGACTCCCTTAGTCAACAAATACGTGGACCGATACATTCGATGAAGCAATCCAAATTACGGAAGCGGCGGGTTGTCCGGTTCGCGATCGTGTACTTTTCCATGTTACTTGTGGGAATCGGCCTCATCATCGCACCTCTGCTGGCGGGTAAGTATATTCCTGCCAGCATCTCTAAGATCTTTGACGATCTGGCAGGCTTCCATCTACTTCAACCCCATGGCCAAGACAAAGACAATACGAATGGAAGCCAACAGACTGGTACGGGTATGGCTGGCTATACTGGAGCTGGATTTACCTCTGGGGCTTTATCGCAATCGATAGCTGGAGTCACTAGTAAGATTAAGCTTTTTTAAGAACGAAGATATTAAGATATAAGCTATGAATAGTTTAATACTATAATATAAGTACTTTTC
>JAPERM010000555.1:0-17305 GCA_030411635.1 Fusarium sp. MBC 119 | reverse complement strand
TTATAAATCTATATAATAGTAACTATATTAAGTTCTTTCGAAAAGGGTTAAACTGCTATAAAGAACATGATTTTTCCACGATTTAAGCAAAATAACCTTTGCTTACACGAGAGGGAAGAAAACAACCTCTGAGAACCATGGGGAATAGACATCGGAAATGTTCATCCGTCTCGACGGTTGCTAGAATCAACTCTCAATCAATCTTTACATACAAGCTATAGAACGACCTAAGGCCGGGTTTGATCGGTCCTACGCGGCTAAAATATCAGGGCTAACTTACCCTTGTGAATCAGTCTGGACTCGTCTCATTCTGACGGCAATTACAGGTTGGACATTTAGCCCCGATCCACCAATGCTGACTTACAGTAGCCTAGCCGCCTTAGCCACAGGATACGTCGTTACATTGCGGAAAACTTGGCAAAGGCCGAATCTGACAGGATCTGGAGGATCTCGTTTACGCTCCACACGTTGGCTTGTGCCGCTAGATGAGCCTTAGTTGGGAACAGAATCGTGAGACTGCCTCGGACTTGGCCGCGTTGCCTCTTGATGCCTTTCTGTGCATTTAAAAAATAGCCAAGGGTTCGGAAAAAGGCTGATGAAACGAATACGGTCTTGCCCAAGTTTATCCTGTCGTCATACATAAACCTAAAAGCCGCACAAGTAGTTATCAATCATCAATGGTCGGAGTGCGAATCAAGCTTAAACCGCACGTCCCTTAGCGCTTACACCTAAGTATACAGTTTACTGAGCCCCAGTATTAACACTGTGGAGACCCGAGTTGATTTGAGACCATGTTGTAAAAGAGGAAGGTATAAGTGTTTATCACTGTAGTTCAAAGGTATATAAAACAATCGTCTCCCATCCATTTCTCTCTTTCCAATCTAATAAATCAGCAACAACTTAGGTGTCTTGATCCTCACTTCCTATACAACCCTTTCATCCTCGCTTCATATTTTGCTATAATGCATAAGACTCTGGTCATCTCTGCACTCTTCGGAGCTCTGGTATGCATCTCTATGATTAGATTGACAAAATCCATTACTCGGTGTTCTAACCCAGACTTAGGTCAGTGCCGTAGCATTGCCCAAAGATGAGGGCCTGTACATCCGCTCAACCGAAGAGATGACCTTCGAAGGTCTCCCCATCGTCGACCTTCAAATAACGGACGATGAGAACTTCCCCGGCATCGTCTTCAACGGTACTGTCCAGTCCATCGTCGAACAGATGGAAGCTCTCAAGCCTGTTATCTTCAACCCCGCAAGCTCCGGTTCGGATAATTCCGAGCTCGAAGCCAGCTCTCTTGAAAAGAGGCAGGGAACTGTACGCCAATTTTGCTATTGAGAAATTCAAGTGCTAAGATGAGTAGATTAACTGCAACTGGGGCAAGGAGAAAGTCCTCTGGAGTCACTGTTTTGAAGGAATGGCGTATCTTCGAAACCTAGCAGGCAGAAGATGCGGTGTTGGTCCAGCAGGTGGTGCATGCGCACGCGTCAGCTGCTCCCACGGTTGCGGCATCTATCTTTGCAACCGGGTAAGTTATCGATTTCTTTAGTGCTTGCCTTAGCGAATCAAGCCATTGTATCTAAATTGCTGAGAATCTGTTCCTGTTGCTATTATGCTTCATGGCTACGTATGCTAACTTCTATAGCTATCGACTGATAACTCGGTTTGGTGTAATAACATTCCCAACGACATTCAAAGAATTGGGGAGGCATGTATCAGCCAAACCCTCGGATGGTTTAAGGGTGCCCAGGACTGGCCAAACCATTACACTGGCGTCGCCAAGGATAGTTGCTAGATATTCAGGGTAAATTGTGGTTGGTAAATGGTCTTAGGACCAAGTAGTGGTGCGGTGCAGAGGTACAATGTTGGAAATTTTATAGGAGAGGCTTGCAGAGTAAGGATCTACAGAGTTACAAAAGTCATTAACTCATTTGGCATAGTTAATTACTTAAGTAGTATCTTTGATATATATCACTAAAATACAATTTACATTTTTTATTCATTTTGTAACAAATAGCGATTTTGTGACGATCGGGGTTGTCCAGACGGGCGAGGTGTAGGGTAGGTAGAGGATCGAGGGTAAACTTGTCCTTATCAGAACCCATGGGATTGAACTTGAAGCGTGCACAGGTAGATTGTCACTAGCTCATGAGAATGTACTTGATTGGTCGCAAAGATGTCTCGGCAACTGTATGGCATTGATAGCTGGTAGTCTTCTAATTCGTAATCGGGAGAAGACTCCCACCTATACAGGTTGGTTATTCTGCTGGAGCGTTGCTTGTGGTGCGCCTGGGAGCGTGGTCTGCATTGATCTTTGGAGCGCTACAGGGGCAGCTCCCTTCCTTGTTAGTTGGCTTCGCTCTGCTCTTCTCCGTCATCGTGGAAATACAACAGTTGGCTAGTGACGTCGCAGTAAGTCGTTGGATCAATCGTGGGAATCGGGAGACTGGGAATATTGCAATTTTTCTATGCAAAGAGACCTATCCCGTTGAAGGATGTCGGCTTTGCGCGCAATGCGATATCCAGGATCGCTCCTTTGATAATGAACATGCCTGTGAGTGAAACTTATCGTTGCCCTTCGATCGCCGTCTCTTGTATTCAATACCACTTGTATCGACCCACCCATCGACCAGAATCACGGAGACATCAAAGTCGTTAGTTCCAGTCCCATCCCCATCCCAAAATACCGTAACTGACCAGCTTGAATATGAAGCTTGGAGATCTATTAGTGCTGCCGCCACTGTCAAAGCTTGAGAAGGTGTAGAAGCCCAGTCATTCGAAGTTGCAGAATTGTTAGAAACAGCTTTGATACGAGCTATGAAGGACGTAGTTATTCAAGATGGAACCTTGAGGTCAAAGATAATAGCTGGTTTCGAGGTTCGCCAGCAGACTCTAGCGGAATATCAGCCTGGTAGAGCTTGGCTGGTGAGGCAGGATCATTGCTTACAGCTTGAACGTGAAAGCTGCCAGCGGGGCAATTTGCTGCTGTAACAAAACAGTTGTAAGGACTTGTTTGAGAGACCTGGAAGGACACATCGACAGGTTGGAGCCATGGGGAATGTGTTGCGGGCTGAGCGGATGTCCAATTAGCTGAATAGAAGGTCTGCCCGTCTGAGGAAGTGATACTGGCCCAAATAAGTGAGTAGACAGCTAAGGCAAAAGAGAAAGAGGGATCGCTAGAAGAGGCGATACAGGCACCTGAAGCGATGGCCAAGTCGAGCAAAGATACATGTGTAGCGTCATCGACTATACCTATCTGCGCTCCCAGACAACATTACTGAAGTTATCATAGTCGAGGCCAGACGTATCTAGCAAGTAAGCACACCAGTCAACCTCAATATCAACCTCACAGCCAGGCTTACGTGGAAAGAAAATTCGAGGGAGAGGATGAGCACGTTACCCATAAAGCCTTGCGCCTTCTTTAGCTGCTATCAGATATTTGCTTCATGCTTCGTTGCAGCAGTCTTATGTCCAGATAAAATCGACGTCATTGTAAAAAGGCTCGATCGTTTCTCAAGAAAGCCAATAATGCTGATAAGGAAACTTGTGAATTATTGCACTAAATTGACAGCCCGCAACAAGAAATCAAGAGCTCACACTAGGTCCGCAGAGTTTGTTGTACTATTGGACGCATCGATGGACTTGTTTTCGGCATCATTTGACCAGTTCATATGTCTTGATCGCTTTTACATTCATCCTCAGCTCGTCTTCCACATTATCTTGTTTTGACTTCCGACAAAACAAATTCTCAAGTAGATCCTTTCACCCACTCTTGGCTGCCATCGCTCCAATGAGTTCTGCGAATTCCATGCTAGTGCTTGGATTAAGTGAACTGCACCGATGCTTGATACATTCCGCAACATGAACTTCTCGAATGGTTGGCAAGGGCCGTCAAGACTACCATGAAGAGGAGACACGGTAAGCGGTAGGCTCGGCAGGGATATATCAGAGATCTCAAGTGGATCTTCGTCTGGCATCATAACGCTTGTATCGTAACGCCAGGTAGTATCAAAGCAGAACTCTTGGCCTGTGACAGAAGGGCTACGGAATGAGAAATGAAACTTTGTCCACGCCGTTTTGTCAAACAGAAGGCCACCTATCGTACTGCAATAACCTGGATCTATCTCGGAAGCATCAAAATTTACTTGGCAAGATTAACCTTAGATTACAGGACGTCCAAGGACCATTGGCAATCTGCATAGACGACAGTAAGGGATGGATCGGAAATGACAAGTAGAAGCTCTAGATTTATAATGGGTTTGAAGAGAGACTTATCCCCGAACTGACTTGAAAGTAACGGATGAGAAGTCTAGGCACCCATTAGGGTTTTGTTAGGATGGTGTTGAGGTCCTAAATAACTCGTCCAAGGAACCTATAGTAAGTCCTATTGGGTTTAAGCTGAAGGACCCCTGAATGCGGTTCGTGGAGTTCGCAGACTTCCCAGTGTTTGTAGTGTCTGCTTCCAACATGCAATCATCAACGGAAGCGCTATCGTGGCTTTCTGATGGTCCCGTGACAAAGCCAGTCCTTGAAACTAAGCATCAGCCGGGATGAACATCTCAACAATGAAGTGCTGTAGTTCAACATCTCGACTAGTCGATAAGGTTAGGGTGGCACATTGAACTACTGTATTGTCAACAAGAGGCCCAAGCTCGTATGCGCAAGAGGACCCCAATAGGTCTACAAGGACATCCGAGAGCTTGGCGGCGTCTGTTGGGTCAGGTGTTGTAAGCGTAAATGTATTATCTGATACAGTTGAGTCGGAAATAATCTGGGTTACCAGGGACTTGTTAAGCAACATGACCTTAAGTGGGAAAACAACCTGTTCTACCCCTTGGCCATACGGATCGTCCTCAGAATGCCATCTAATGGAGTCTACAAGCCCTTCGACTGAGAGAGTTGGCAAAAGCCAAAAGGTCTAGATCAAGTATAAAGATATATCCTAGGCATATGAGAACAGACTTTCCATCCCGTCCTGGTATAGGAACATAGCCAATAATAAAATATGCACTATCCAGTTGTGTTAATAGACGATCTTTGAGATCGGGGATAGAATCGAGAGAAGTTAAGTTTAAAACTGAGGAAATACTAGCTACGGTCGCGTTTCTAAGATTGTTTATAGTAACGACAGCCGGGACAGCCTCTGTCGGCAGGCAGAGAGTGCAACCAAGGAGAGAAGACTTAATATGGGAGGGTTCCGGCGAAGTCGGCAGTTACATAACCGCCAACGAAGTGTAAGTGTTTTCAAACATCAATCAGAGAAAGGATGGCTTGGGCGATTTCCAACTCATCAAGTGTAAGCTTTACACTCCAACCCAAAAACGTATACTGCTTATTGGTCTCCTCGATCCCAGCAGAGAGTAACTAAATACGAACGTCTTCCCACGATTGAGCGAAAAGAGACCCAGCTGCCATGAGGGGGTCAGCCCGCGCAAATGCTCCCTGGTTTCTGCGAGTGGGGTAGTGAGACTATCTTGGACAAATCAGGTGCGACCATTGCTGTTGTCAAAATACACCGTCCAAGCAGGGCCAAGTCATCATAGCCCTTTCTCGAATCACAGGCCAGTCAGATCCACAACCACAAAGATATTTGTGGCGATGGTGGCGGGTGGGATGGAACGATGGGGAGGGTGACTGGGGGGGGAAGAAAAGGTCCGGAGTAGAAGTTTAGTCTTCTCTTGTAACAATGTAATCAAAAATGCTATTAAATATTAATAAATATATCATCTAAGACCTAATAATCTAAACTATAAGATAGTATATGTTTTTATAAGTTCAGTCTATATAGATATGATTTATTCTAAAATTCTTATAAGATGAAATCCGGGCTTTTTCTTCCCCTCAAGGGGTGGGATGGAATGAATGAGTGTTCGGGACTGATGAATCAAAAGTACTCACAATCAATAGAGCTCCGTTCCATGCATGTCGTGAGAAACCAGGCTTGTAAAACTCATACTACCACAGACTTTAACATACTAGCCCGTGTCAATACCAAAATCGACGGTGTGAAGTGGTTTTCCAGTCTGTGTGGAAGCAGAGATCGCTTTGGACCAGGAATGCCCAGTCATGGACGCGGTTGTCGCGCTGCAAGTATAAGACTACACATCCGTTTATCTATGCATAGCAATGACGAAACAACTGACGGTGATTCTTGAGATAATAACGCCTGCCTCCAGCAGTATTCACTACATTGACTCGGACTGTCGTAGCAGTACCGGAAGATTTTGATGAACTTCTTACTTGCCGTCACGTGGGGGCCAAAACGACCGCTTGGGAAGGCTCTGGAACCACCATCTTTCTGATCGTGTCAAGACCAAGTTTCTCGAGTATATTTAGCCGCACGACTATCCCGTGTCTTTATGACTAAAGATGCTGAAGCGCACATAGAACGTTTAGTTGAAACGGGTTGCACACCTATATTCTACTCGACATTAGTTCATTGGCAGCTCACTTGTCAAGAACGCTCGACCGCGAAATTTGTGTTCTAATTAACTCTTAATTATAAAACATGATATTTGGGCATTTTGACGTCTATCTACTATTAGTGCATGGACTGGTCGAAAGATACAAGAGGTGCTTTGAGTCCATCCAGCCTCAAGCAACGGCAGAAAATTCAAGCTCTCATGTAGCACGAAGCTGAGCCCCTGGAAAGGCCAGCCCTCTATCCACAGCAAGGCTCAACAGCGCGCCCGTGAACCTGCGAATAGCCAAGACAAGTCAGCTCAGGAACCTCTCACGAATGCAACTCCCCGACTGCACAGTCGGCCGCTTCTCCACGAACCTTGTCGTGTGGCTTTTTGGATGCTACGTACTCTGAAGCGCTGCTGAAAATAATTCATTTCTTTTGATCCATGTAGTTTTAGTCCGTACATTGACTATCAACTCTTGCCGGTCTCAATGAACCCCATCTCCGCTGCATCGGCTCCCGCCTCAGTGTTGAGTTGACACTGTATCCGATCATGATACGGACACTGGCCTTTTACTTTGCATATCAGTCTGAACGCAGCACATAATCAATAAGTAAAACACAGCCCTGCGAGAATAATTTTCAGTAGTTTTGAGGTATATAACTATCGCACTTGACCACCCACAGCTTCTTTCAACAGCTAGATCTACACACGTCATCTAACATTTATCGTCATAATCTTTCTCTCTACTCTATCTAGTTCCTCACCATTCTTCTCCCCTAGATTTTATCTTCCAAAGCTGCGAGCGTCATGCCGTCAACATCTTCTTCAGAGACTCCCGTATCACCTCCTGTCTATAGTATTTTTGACATTTGGAATGGGCTGAACCGCAAGTGTCCTGATTGTGGAATGACGATCAAGACCATTGCCGACTTAGCTCACTCGGGCGAATGCGACAACCCCAACAACCCCATGCCTCATCTCTAGAGTTATGAGCTTCCTCCTGTTTATGAGCATCTCGGATACTTCTGTAAGTGGTCCCATGTCACTTTCACTGTCTTCTTGCTAATCATGCCGAAGGTCGCAGGTCAGACGTACTTCGCGACTGTGAGAAGAAATGTCAAGCCCTGGTCGCTAGCGTTCGCCTGAAGAAGTCAAACTCCGAGGCAGATTTTACCATTGAGTTTCTCGACTCACGTCTTGACGGCGTGGACCACGAAGGAAATTCTTTCCCCAAGACATTCCTAGAAGTAACTTCAAGGTTTCTAAGTGGGACTTGGATTACAAAAAGAACGAAAGAGTTAAGGCTACATTGAAGCATATCATTGCTGCTCATAATAAATGCGTTACTCTCTGGCTTCTGGCTGATACAACCCTTCTTGTTGGGCCAGGGAGAATAATTATAAATGATCCCCTCAATGGCGTTGCGGATCATTTCTTCGTCGGGATCGAAGATGAGTACAAGTCGCTCTTGGAACTACGCTAAGCAAACAAAACTCTTTGCCGAGTGGATTGACGTTGTTGAAGAGTAGGTATGCTTTGAGTATGAGCTTGGATGTCTATGTATTCTAGTGACACTTGGAGGGTGGAACTTGCGTGCATGAGTTGATTTTTAGTCATTGCCGTAGCGTGGCCCGGATACTTATTCAAGTTTCTAACAACGAAGTCATTGAATCACTTGTTCTACACCAGGTGATACTTACCGTGTTCCTCTTTGTGCTCGTCAAACTGATCAGTCTTTCCACTCGGTTCGATAGTTCATGCTATGTGTCTAAGATCCCCTATACCAGATAACATTGAAGCAGACAAGTGATAGGTGCCTGCGTTTATAAATGATGCCCGCGTGCATGATAGACTAAGTTTTGTCATGGGCACTCTTTCGAGCTCTTTGGACTAGAGGACATCATCAGAATGTAGGGGCAAGCTTTCAAGGTTAAGACCACAAGCCCGCATCTATTTCGTATACTTAAGGACCAGCAATTTAGCTTGATACGCAAGAATGAATCGAAATGTCATTAGAACACGTTCAGTAGTAAGGGTACGTGCTCATTTCGCTTGTGCTAACACGCAACATCTACCAATGACTGCAGATACATTTAGTCCAGGCTGTGCAGAGGTTGAAGTAGTTCGCGTTGAACTCCACAAATGTCTTGAGCCAATACCCAGCTACAGTCGAAGCAACGAGCTCAACACCGAAAGTGAAAAGACACCCTTGAAAGCTCAAGCAACCAAATTCCTAAACCTGATGGAAGCCCAGTCCATGGTGAGTTAACAGAATCATTGTATGAGTAAATTTACCCAGTATGGCTATGTCCTTTCTCTCGTTGTTTTGCCATTTGATCATCATCATGCCTACCTCGCTTCCAGTACACCTCGTGAACTAAAAATAAAAGTCTCAGAGATTTCCCGCTATGGAAAAGTCCAAGCTCATTGGTTCAGCTGTTACTTCGCCGGGGAATAAGGTGACCTCTTCCTCGGGGCATCAATTCAACCGTCACATGCATTGGTGATGTAAGGTGATCAAACTGGCTCAGCGTACTTCTTCTTCTGCCTCCCTTTGAGTCTACTATCTTAACACGACACTTTATCGAAATTTCTGGCTCACTCCACACACGAAAACTATGACACTTCGCCCTACCCTGTACAAGACGTCAACTCGGCGCTTCCTTTCTCGTCGGCCTTTGAACGACACTAAGATGTATGCTAGAAACCCATGCCTCTTCATAAAGGGCATTGATCCATCTCTTCCATCTGTACACCCAAGGAATTGATGTCTACCTGCAAACTTCATCTGAGACATGCTTTTGGCTCTAGTCCAGTGCCCAGCTGCTTCGCCACACAGCGTCATAGCCTTCAAGCACTTGCAATGACGTATTGATCCGAAGAATCAAGTCAAGCCGACGCATACAGTCGCTAGTGATATAATCAGGGGTAATTTTATCAAAAGGCTGAGGGTGAAAGGCTCAGGGAGCGGATTGAGGGAAATTTCTCTCAGCTTGGGCTCAAGATATCGATCTTTAAAAACAGCCACTGATCGAAATTGCCGTTGAATGGTCCTTGCGAGGGAGCATACGACTGCTATCTGCAGCGAAGAGGATCGCTGACCGAGTCGTACCCTCGTCAATGGCTGCAGCCCGGATCGCGTCGATTTCATCCTCATCGTCATCTCGGCACTAAGCTCTCTACAATCATTCGGAGCTCAGCATTCCCTGCGCTCTCTTAGAGCCTTGCTTGCCACCGCATAAAAGCAGGATGGATTTCCACATCTGTGTCGCGAGAAGGTGATAGCAAAGCAAGGCCGCCAAGGAACAGGAGGTTTGGACTCCAGGATGAGGCCCTAAAGCCTGAAGTTAATGGCCGTGCAACGTCAAATTTACCCAAGCGACACATATAATGATCCTCGGGCCTCGAGTCAAGTATTTTTGAACCGTGAGTCGAAGCAGGCAAGAATTCAAGGCTCGCAGGGTGCCCTCGCTGGTTTTATATGGCTCGTTGAAGATGACTCACAGAAAATCGCCGTCCTGCGCTTTCGCGATTGAAAGTTATTGTGGGAAGCATTTTCGAACTGGCTGCGATATGGAAAGAGCGAGGAACTCAGCCGTCACTGTCTGGTAGGCGTGAAACTCTTGCTAGTGATGGCTTACTACAGAGGACCCCGCCAGGACTAGGATGCCAGAAGATGAAGAGGCAATTTGAGATTCCGCTGATGCTAAAAATTCATTGGAAGAACGGCAAAAATCAGCTCTCAAAGTCAAGGGGTCGTTAATGACAACCGAGCTTTCGATTAAGTCAAAAAAGCTGAAAAGACTGTCAAGGTGGGACGGAATGAGAGGTCGATGTAGACCGAAGGAAGGGGACAGAACGGCAGCGGGTGATGTTAAAGAATGAGCCCTCATAATCCTCAACAGCCATGGGCCCTAAGAAGATGCTCCCAAGGTCGTGCCCAAGTCTAGCACGACATCCTATATCATATGCTCAGGCGGTCACAACAACCGCCACTAAACTGCTGATGTCTAGAAACTACACTGCATCACTTACAATGAGAAGAAAGACGCAGATATTATGCACTACTCTAACATATAAATCTTATTGTATTAGCCATGCCTCGTGCATGGTGATTGTGCTTTTTATCAACTACCAGAAGCTAAGCTTTAAAGAGATGCTAATGACCCCTCTCGTCTGCACGTGAAATGCTTCTAGTGTATTTGAGCAAAGTGATCTTTCTCATGCCCTGTCTCGGTGTCCAGGAATACTGTATGGGGGTTGAGGCTTCGCTGCATGATGTGAGAGGTTGTACTTCGCTTTGTTGGGTTGTATGCTTGCGTCTCGCTTGGATCAACACCACGTCTCCAAGGATAGATTAGCGCGTTAATGGAATTCGACCTCTACTACTATCCACGTATAAGGAAAATAGACTCCACCCTGTTGTGCGGGTTATGACTTAATTATGGTCGCAGCCTCGAATGACCATTGGTTCCTTCTAAACCCCGAAAGTCCTTGATGAGCTCCACCTATGCTTATCAAGTACCCACTTGCCAAGAAGCACTAAACCAACTGGCCAAAAAGAGCAAAAACATACAACACCGGGGATTCGCTGGTCGTCACCGACCCAACTACTAATCCAGCGCTTCGCAGCTTAACTATGGGAGAGCGGACGGGATCCCGTGTATTCTGCGAGCTATGGTCGTATGTGCTAGGATGCAAATAAGCAACCCTTATATACTCATCAAAGCTGACTTGATTCACTTATTCCATATCTTATACCTGGGTCTTGCTGGCACTGGCGACACACACGTCTGCAGTCAAAGACATGAAAACTTTGGGATGCAACCAGTAAGCAGCAGGGCTTGAAAATCATCCTTGGATGCCAGGCACATTCAAACGTGACGCAACGGTCGGTACTATTACGGCGCCTTTGGGTTGATTGAGTCTCTGCTCGCCTGCTAGAAAAGTAGTATAGGGTAGGGTAATCTGGGCGCAGCTGCAACTAAACTCTGGAATGACAACTTGAACGCTAGAAAAATCCGCACTTGGTATCATTAAATAGATCAAGCGTTGAACTTATGGAAACCATCTCATAGGCGACTATGTCAAATATGGTGGACGTAGAACCGGACTCAAAATGGCGGCAATGTCACGTTAGCTGCGACTCGCAGGGCACCACTACGCCACGCTTACGTGAGGGAAGTGGTGAAGGAAGCCCACGGGAAGATAGAGGCCAGAACGCTGGGCAAGAGATTGTGCAACGATAAGCTCGAACTACAAGAATCGCCAAGACAAAGAGCGATTCAGTGCACATGAAGCGACAACTAATCACAGCAGGGCAGCACACCAAGTCAAGCCACAAATAGCAAATCACGACTGCACGCACGCGTAGCAATCAATCACACCGCGGGACTTGAGTGCTACTTGACTACCAACGCGGTCCCCTGCTGCAAAGCCTCCGATGGATCTATTCCTAAAGAAGCGCGACGCGGGAAATTGAGGCCTTCCACTCCTTGCATTAGCGTTTCGCCTCCTGGCGAGCGACGCCCAATCTGGGAATAGTCCGTCTAGGGTTTCTAAGCTTAGTCCGACGGATACAAGGACCAGCACTGGCAGCTTGGTACAAACTCTGGATGAAAGCAAAGAGTACCTACAGCAAGTGCACACACTTAACCAAGGACTAGCAAGTGCACTTGGCAGAACAAGAAACGGTTAAAACGCGGTGGCCTGTCTCCATTGCATTACGTGACGAGTTTGTCGTCTTTCGTCTAGTGCAAAGTTTTAAAGCGACGGGATAGAGTGCATTCAGAACCCAGTATGTATATGTTCTCTGAAATAAAGAGAATGTCGATGGTGAGGCTGAGAAAAATTATCAAGCAACTCAAAAGTGCGTAGCATGGTGTGGTGGTCTTCCGTACTTACCCCTGTCTGTGGTCTCCACCAGGATGCCTGAAACGCTGCATCCCTGGAGCGAGCACTACTCGAGCGGTACCTCTGTTCACTCCTTAGTATCGTGCCCCATACATCCAGTGGTTACCGTAATTACTGGTGGGGACGGACTCGAGTGCTGCGCTAACAATTTGCCCCAAGGATCAGCTGGGTTTATCTTTCTAAGATAGAGTCAAGGCGACAAGCTAGCATTCAAACTCGAGACCGCAAATTTACTCAACAGTTGATGTACGTTAGGTGCTCTGACTTGACTCTTTGCAATGAGCTTCAATCAAGATGCTGGATGGGTGGCGACAAAAGGTCACATGACCATGCTCAAATAATGGGAGAACCTCTCCAACCTATCACCCTCTCAGCCAAGATACTCTTGGAAGTCCAAACTTTAAATATTCCAAGAAAACCATTTCTTGTCTATTAAGAAGAAGCAATCATAAAATTCTATCAACCCCTTTGCCACTTTATATGTACTAGTGTCTGCAAGCATAAGTGGGCTGATACCTGGGTGAACAGCATGTGACTCTGCATATGTCCATGGAAGAAAATTTCGAGGGCCAAAACAACCAGGCTCGTGTATGGGATGAGCCTTAATTGAAGTGTGATATTGGAGGTTCAGATTGTGGAATGAAGACCGTTCTGTGTTACTTTGTGTGCGGCTGGAAGATCACCTCGCCTCGAGACATGGTGCGTACTGCATATCAAAGGTTAGGTGAGCCTATCCACTTTCTACCTGGAATATCATATCAAAACTTTTCCATATTTACTGCAAGCTAAGCTATGAGGGCTGAGTGTCTGATTCTGCTCCGGCATGCTAGTAATGCTAACAATCAAGCTTTCTCATCAAATTATGATGGATCTGTGCTTGCCGCTCATCCGACAAAGAGGCTACCAGTTTGTGCGAATAAACACCTCCCCATTTTATTTTCCTGACCGCTATAAATCTTTGGACTAGCAAATCCTAGTCCAAGGTTCTGGTTTAAGTCAACTCAGATCTATGGGTGTTGTCTCAAAAACTCCTCAAGCGTGGTTGGGTGGATGTTGAATTGATCGTTGTCCAACTTGTCGAAATTCAGGACCCCGTTACTGGCGTAAAGTTGATAGAAAAGGCCGGTGTAGAGGTAGTACTTCCTTTTGTCCCCATTCTTTCTCGCATTCAATGCCTTGGTCTCAAGTTCGTTGATGGTGCCATGAGTCTTCAGGGTCACTGTGGCACTGCGCTCGCGTTCGTAAACTTGTGCGATCTGTCTTAGTGAATGCGCACCGGAGCACACATTCCAGGAACCGCCCTGAGCAGCGTCCTTGTGCAAGACGATTTCCGCAGTAAACTCCGCAGCATCCTTCTCTGTGGTCCAGAACCAAGTCGTGTGACCAGATCCCCACATGTTGACAGTCTTAGTGTCTGAATCCCACACCAGAGGCATGTCAGGACCGACATGGCCATGACCAACTGTGGAAAACAACGTTTCAGCGAAAATACCAATATATACATATATAGGTTTGATAGGCGACGTCAGTTCGGCGTGGTGTCTAAAAGACACGAAGGGGTCGTAAGCCTCATGCTTGCCCAGAGGTAGCTTGCTCCAATCGCCGTTCCAGCTTGCGGCGACATAGGTGGTGACTCCAGCCCTTTCAGCGGCCCTGAGGAGAAGTAGTTGACCATCAAGTTGCAATCGTGGATCCATGCCGTATGCGCAAACAATTGCGTCGACACCTTCACAGGCACGATCCAATGCCGAAATGTCGTCATATCCAGTGCAGGTTTCAAATCGCTCGAGAGACGCTCGGATTTTAGGATCCAACTTCTGCGGGCTCCTCCCAAGACCACGAACAGAATGTCCACGGGTATTGAAACTTTCAGCAAGCTTCTGGCCAATGTTGCCGCTGACGCCAGCAATTAGGATGAGCATTGTAGTGTTTCAGAAACGTGTCTGGAGCTTGTGTCAGTACAGAGTTGTAGCACAATTTGAGAAATTGAGAAGACGGCTTGTGTACCTGTTGGAAAGAAGGAATAAGAGTCAAGTTGTTGGTTTGAGTGTGACTTGGAAATACTAAAATGCTTCGAGCTTCAAGGCTTTATATATGTTAACACTATATCCCAAAATTAGCGTCGGCCATTGTCGGTGTCCGTAAGTTGTCCGCAGTAACGACTGTGGATATACCGAAACGTAACAAAGACGATGTCGGTCAAGTCGCATAGATGTGTTAGTTTAATATGCCATACACCATCACCAGCTACAAAGTGGGGAATCGAACGTAGATCTCATACTAGTGGTATCCGTAGTTGCCTGGTCAGATCAGAGCTTGTCCTTGTATCTTGTGGATGTTGTGGTTTCTAACTCATTAGCCGAATCTGTTCGAAATAGAGCAGACTCCCCTCTGCTTTCTCAGGTCCAGATACCGCCACCACCCGTTCATTCCCTTCACCCATTCTGAGAGGACGGTAGAATGTCTCGACAACTATACCTGGTCAACTCATTTCGGGCCTTTCCACGGAGTACGTCACCACGAGACGCCAGTACTGCATTGATAGCCTGCATGCTCAGGAGAACCACAACGTATAAAATGGAAGCCAAGCCTCCCCTCTACTCCCAATATCTTCACAAACCAAGAAAAAAGAGGAACACAAAACTCCACCCTCCGCAAGAAAATGGTTTCTTTTATCCTCTTGGTCCTCAGCATTGCGCTCCCTCTGGGTTCCAGCTATCCCCATCAGTCCGAGTATTCCTCCCGCCCGGCAGTATCCCTCAACCAAGGCCTAGTGGTGGGACAGAGGGTTGAAACTCCATCCTCTCCCAATCCTATGGTCAATCAATATCTGGGGGTTCCCTTCGCCAGATCACCACCTAGGCGTTTTGAACCCGCGGAAGACCCCATTCCACTAAACACCTCCTGGGATGCGAGCCACCTACGACCTTCTTGTGTTCAATATTTTGCAAGTACGGAAGAATCTCATCATCCCACCAGCATGGAAGCCCTCCTAACCTCACTGCAGATGATGATTTCGAAAGGATCTTTAACACCCCACCACTTCCAGAGAGCGAAGATTGCCTATACCTGAATATCTTTACTCCTTCAACTATTCCTCCCAACGGCTTGCCAGTTCTCTTCTGGATTCATGGCGGCAGCTTCACGCTAGGGTCAGCCAGGATTAGCGACTATGATGGCTCGTCATTTGCAGCAAACCAAGATGTTGTCGTAGTTACCATCAATTACAGGACTAATGGTATTCATTCCATCCGTGCTGCAACGTGTTCATTGGACTAATTGAATATGGTAGTCTTTGGCTTCCCTGCAGACCCATCCATCCCCCTCGAGCGACGAAATATTGGGCTTCTAGATCAACGAAAAGCACTGTCCTGGGTTAACAAGAATATTCGAGCATTTGGAGGTGATCCGGATAGAGTCACCATTTTTGGAGAATCTGCTGGCGGGTGGTCGGTCAAACAATTGGTCATCAACCCACCCTCTCCCGTGCAATTCCGTGCCGCTATTATGCAAAGCCAAGCCTTTGGGCCTGTGGTTGATAACGAAGTGTCATGGAACATTCTTGCCAGCGAGCTAGGGTGCGATAAAACGAACGAAACGTCCTCACGCCTCAGTTGCGTCTCTCAAGCGCCGACTGAATCTATTCGGAATGTGCTAGAACGTCATAGGCTGGGGTTTACACCGGTTTTCGACAACGCAACAAATGGACCGAATTTTCAGGAAATAGCTGGGCGGACACAGTTGGCGAGGTTGTCTATACTAATTGGAACGAACGCTGACGAGGGAAGCGTGTTAGTTTCAGTTATGCCATCCCCGGAAGTCATGCTTGACGGGATGTTTGGAAACGACACTGATGCTAAACGGTACGCGCGTTCAGCGTACCCAGCGAACGTCACTGGTTCAGAGTTAAAAGCCTTGATCACCACGGACTATACCTACACCTGCACTACTGCTGCTATTGCACATGCGGCGGCCAAAAATGGGCTGAATGTTTGGCGCTATTACTTCGATGCGAGTTTTTCGGACAATCAACCCTTCCCAGGAGCAGGAGCCTGGCATACATCTGAAATACCTCTTGTATTCGGGACTTACAAGCAGAACAACGCAAGTTATCCTGACAAGGTTCAGCTTAGCAAGAGTATGCAACAAGCCTGGGCTGATTTCGCAAAGTATCCTGAGAAGGGTCCTGGGTGGCGATCAGTACGAGAACCAGGCGAGCAAGTGAGGCACTTTGGCAGAGATGAGGCAACAAACGAGCACAATATTTACGTCTACAACACTGATGACATCTGCAAATATTACAAAACAGCTCTTGACAAGAATGGGTTTTAGTTTGACTGAGAGGCCAAACCTCATGAATACATGGAAGACCCCTCAACTTCATGTATGTTCTGTATAAGGTAGCTCAACATGTATGATCTACGTCAAGGAGAATCTGGCAAGGTGGTGGAAGTCGGCACTTTTCTCAATTCAAATTCGAATCATCAGGTATTTAGTAGCTTTTTAGATACACCATACCTAATTATCAGCCAAATAGGAGTAATCGCTATCATGTTAACTCTAAAATCTAATACCTTGGCTTGATTTGTTGCGTAAGCAACATGATTTTTTATGAGGTGTCAAGGAATATACATTGACATGTTCGATCAAGTTTCAATGACTGCATTTGCGATATCTTAACCCTTCCATCAGCAGTCTTCTAATTTTCGCCGCGCCAGCCGCTGAAAATAACGCAGAGATTCCTCACTTGTTTGCGGGCTGGCAGTGCTTTTAGAACTATTAAAGTTACTAGCCTCATTCGCACTCGGTACTAATAAGCTTGCCCACCTCTCACTGAGCATTTCGCATCTTCCTATAACCCTTCTTTTGGGCAAGAAGCTAACTTAACCTTACTTTTATAGAGTTTAATACTTAAAATTAAAATATCTTTTCTTATAGTAATAATTATATCTAACTAGGAAATTTTTACTACTTAATAT